>CAIGRP010058971.1:0-14761 GCA_903798385.1 Fraxinus cuspidata | reverse complement strand
TTCACTTCGTGAAGATCAGGTTGATGTCTTTGCAAGGTAGATTCAGAATTCGTCGCCTCTACTTGTTTGATACTTAGATGAGGCTCCAACACTTTATATTTTTTAGTTGTAGAGGATTTTTTTTCACTTCGTGAAGATTAGGTTGATGTCTTTGCAAGGTAGATTCAGAATTCGTCGCCTCTACTTGTTTGATACTTAGATGAGGCTCCAATACTTTATATTTTTTAGTTGTAGAGGATTTTTTTAAGAAGCCTCTAAAGCCTGACTTTGCTACTACAAAGCGAAGTGCCGCCAAAATTTAAACTTTAAAGATGAACTTTTTTCACTTACAAGAAGCAAAGTGAGCAACTACTTAGTGCTAGCAAGAGGCTATCTTCTGGAAATGGCAAGGAAAAAGTGGAAGTGGTCTAACCTCTAAAGAAGAACAAAAGATCTAGCCAATTAGGAATGTCATCTTCCTTTGGGCCAACTGTGGCTAGGCCTTCTCCTCCTCTTACCTATGCACCCACAAGGGTAATAATTAAGAAGAAACCACCTCCTTCTTACTCGGAGCCACAAAGAAAAATGGTGTCAACTCTACCTTCTCTACCCAAAGGTAAGAAACATGCCAATCCACCTCATACTAAAAGTTCAAGACTTTTTAGGAGGCCAATTAGAAGAACTGGCAGCTGAGTTGGTTGAGTTGTTATCGCCATTGATTGCATCGAAAGCTAAAGTCTAATACAAATACTAGACAAATGAGTGGTAGGATTACGCAATTGCTTGTGAGGTGGAAGACCTTCTCATAACCAATAATGCTTGTATGATGATGGAGGGTATGGTGCTTGACCTTCCTACATGAATGAAGATAAGTAAAGAATTGTACACCTCTACTAACTAGGAAGGAGAGGTCAACAAAGCTAAGGCCACTGTAAAGAAGGTATAGATGAAGAAGACTAAGGTCAATGTGAGGCTAGACTCAACCAAAATCCAAGTCAACTTCTTGAAGAATAGATTTCTTAAATCAAAATCTCATGTCACAGCTCTGGCGAAGAGGATTGACCAGTCTAACAAGCATCAACTCCTCACAACTAAGGCCTAGAGTCCTCCAATAAAGAGAAAATTTAGCTGAAGCATATGGTTAATGCTCAAAAGAAGGAGATCAAGTAACTGAATGAAGAAGTGTCTATGATATTGGCGAAGTGGCAGTTAAAATTACATCGATAATTTCGATAAAATAAAATAATATAATGACTTAACCAACTTTTGGGCCTCTTGGAAAGCCAAAAGGATGATGGCTCACCTCAAGGAGGCTACCGTGAAGTAGATATCACTTTTCTTCAAGAAAAGTTTGGTGGGTCAACTGGAGGTTGACTTGATGTCGAACCATCTGCTAATAAAGCTCTTACCGCGCCTGGTAGGCCTGTGCCGGGGCAGCATAGCATAGGGAGGAAGGGAGACAGGACGGTGGAAGAGCCGGGGAGGCCTAGTCATTTGACGAAAATGGAAGGCTTTTCCCTATTCGAAAAGGTCCTAAGGAGTAAAGGGAAGAGGTTGAGGTGGCCCAAAATGATGAAGTGACTGGGCTTTAGTAGTTGTAAAGGGTGTGGCCTCAGTTGTACCTTAATTTTTCTTTCTATCTTTTGATTTGTAAAGGATTCTGCCTCATTCTCTTTATTATTATCATTCTGATCAATGAAATTTATTTTGCCAAAGGCTGAGACTTCTGCTTTACTAGATGAATGTTTGCTTTGACACATCACGTCATAATATTTAATCACTTTTGTACCCTATTAATGAATTGACATTATCGGGTACCTCAATTTTGGCTAATCAATTCGCTTTCGAATGCTATAGTAGAACTTTTAAAACTTTGTAAAGTTAATAGGTATTGACACCTCGAATATCCATTGCCATTTTACCTCGGTTAAATGAACTGCATTATATCACTTCGGACTTGTGCGATAGATCTTGAAATTTTTAAGATCAAGCGTGGCACCTCTATTAACTTTGATTACAATTGTTTATTATCGTTATCTCGTAGGTTTTAAGGTGGGAATCTCATATAGGTTACCTCACACCTCTTCTGTCGAGGTATTTTTAACACTCGTATGGTGGTGGTGTATCCATGTCTAGGGCTCCTTCCATGATGGATGGTTCATCCACGAAAAGTATCAGCCTCGAAGAAATTTGAGGCGATCCCATGTGGAAGTATCTTACGCCTCTCTATTCGAAGTGGACATCCTTGCATGGGAATGACGTGTCCCTATCAAGGGCTTCCTCCATGGTGAATGGTTCATCTATGGAGGTTT
Source organism: Fraxinus cuspidata (assembly GCA_903798385.1). Lineage (NCBI taxonomy): Eukaryota > Viridiplantae > Streptophyta > Magnoliopsida > Lamiales > Oleaceae > Fraxinus > Fraxinus cuspidata. Next base: position 12,470 of record CAIGRP010058971.1, on the reverse strand, counting down.
CTCGCACCTCTTCGTTCGAAGTGGACATCTTTGTATGGGCTGACACACCTCTATCAAGTAGTTCCTCTATGGTGGTTGGTTCATCCATAGAAGGCATTATGATGAATCGAGATCACTTAGTAACAAAATTCATTGCATTGAATAAGACATATTTACATGAGCTGGAAAAGATCATCTAGTTGAAATGATAAGCAATGCTCATTAATATATCTTCTTAAGTATTTACTTTCCATGGATGAGACTGTGTCTAACCATCCAAGTCACAGTTCTTATTTGATGAGGTAGGGACCATCCTAATTAAGGCCTAATGTCCCGTGATTGGCTCTTTAGAGGATATGAAAGCCTTTCAACACAATATCACCTATACGAAATAACCTCTTCCTTACTTTAGCATTGTTATAGTGGGTCATCTTTTGCTGGTATGAGACGAGTTTCACTTGAGATGCATCCCTATTTTCTTTTTGAGTTCATACATCCTCAACTCATCTTTAGATATTTCATTAAAGTAGAATACCTCTACCAGACTCATAGCTTCAACTCCATAAGCCATAGAGAGGGATTTCTCCAGTGGTAGTTCAACTTGCGATACAAATTGCCCACAACATTTGAAAGAGCTCGTCAAGCCATGTTCCTTTGGAGACGTCAACCTTCCCTTTTAGAGTATATTTGACTATTTTGTTGATGGCTTCGACCAGCTACTTACTTGAGGGTGAGAAGGTGTTGAGAAGTACTTTTTATTCCTAGCTCCTTACATAGGTCCCTAACCTTTTATTGTCAAATTGTTTACCATTGTTTGATACAATAGAATGGGGAATTTTGAACTGACATATGATGTTCTTCTAGAGAAATCTCAAAGTGTTGACTTTTGTGATATTAGCCAATGGTTTCCACTTGGTAAATGGCCAAGGGCTAGATACAACTCCAAGCTCTTAGATGATTGCCTCTACATATTTGAAAAACATCGACATTGTAGCACTTTTGCAAGAATTGAAGTGCATCTTTTTTCAAGGTAAGCCAATAATATCCTTATCCAAGCACATTTTACGCAAGCATGGGCCCTCTGAAGTGGTTACCACATACTTCCTCATGAATTTCCCGGAGGATATAAGTCGTATCTTCTTCTCCAGTGCATCAAATGAGGGACGAGGAGAAGCCTCTTTTGTATAGTAAATAATCATTGTGGATGGAATGTGCAACTCTTCTTCTAAGTTTATGGGCTTCGTCCTTATTCTCAAGTAGGACCTAATCTTTGAGAAAGGCCATGATTGATTGCTTCCATGATGAAGTGCCTTCGATCCACATCATTTCTTCTCCTTTGCAATGGAGCGCCCGTTGAGGTGCTCAATTGGAATTATATTGATAAGCTTAGAATATTTTCTATTAGCCCATTTTGATAGAGTATGAGCATGGACATTTGTAAGACATAGAATTTATATCAACTCAAAATTTTTAAAGTATGGAAAAAGATCTGTAACCTATATGAGGTATGCTATCATGCCTTTGTCTCTTGCAGTGAAGTTGCCATTGAATTGTCTTATTACTAGCTAAAAATTAATATTGATGATTAGTGTCTTCACTTGCATGTTCATGGCCAACCTGAGGCCAGTTAGGAGTTCTTCACACTCAACAACACTGTTGGAGGCTTTGAATCCAAACCTCACCTCACAATTAAGCTTGTAACCTTATGGGTTTACCAAAACCACTCCTACATTGAAGCTGACTTCTTCATAGGAACCATCAACAAATAGGGTTTGGGTTTTATAGCCATCTCTATCTCAAGGGTATTAATAAATTCCTTTACAAAGTTTGCAAATGCTTGACCCATGATGGAAGTTCTTGATTTGTAGGTAATATCAAACCCAATCAGCTCTATAGCCCACTTTATCAACCTTCCCAAAACATCAAGCTTTTGCAGCACCTTCTTGAGGGGAAAATTTGTTAACACATAGATGCTGTGGGCCTGGAAGTAGGGCTTCGACTTTCTAGAAGTGGTGATGAGGGATAAGGCAAGCCTCTTCATATCTAGGTAACAGGTCTTCACTTATAAGAGAGATTTGTTCACATTATAGATGGGTAATTGATGTGTGCCTTTTTTAGTTACAAGAACTGAGTTTATGGCTTCTTCAGATACATCCAAATAAAGCAATAAGGGCTCATCAACCTTTAGTTTGGAGATAAGGGGCCAGTCCTAAGTACTTCTTCAGTTTTTGGAAATTCTCTTTCCTCCGTGTATTGGAATTTCTTCACTTCTTTTAGAACTTTAAATAAGGAAAGGCATTATCGATGGATTTAGAAATGAAGTTGCTCAAGGTAGCCACTCGCCCGAGGTTCTGCACCTCCTTGGATTTCTAAGGGAACATCATCTCTTCTAAGGGCTTAATCCTCTCATGATTGGCCTCAATATCTCTTTGAATTACCATGTAGCCTAGTGACTTTCCAGAAATGACACCAAATGCACACTTAAGGAAGTTCAACCTCATCTTATATCTCCTTAAAATTTTGAATGTAGCATCTAGGTGCTTGACATGGCCCTTTGTCTTGAGGCTCTTCGCTAGCATGTCATCTATATATGCCTCCTAGTTTTACCAATGAAGTTAGTAAACATCTTATTGACAAGCTTTTAATAGGTAGTTCTAACATTTTTCAACCTGATTGGCATCACCTTATAGCAATAGAGACCTTTTCTAGTGATGAAAAATGTGTTCTTGTCTGCGAGATGATGTGGATCTACTTGTAGCCTAAATAGGCATACACAAAACTTAATAAATCGTACCTAATGGTGGAATCCATGAGTTAATCTATCCTTGGAAGTGAGAAGCTATACTTTGGGCGGGCCTGGTTGAGACTGGCGAAGTCTATGCAGACCCTTTAATTGCCATTGTATTTCTTCACCAAGACTAGATTGGATATCCACTTCAGATATGTTGCCTCTCTGATGAAACCATTGGTTATCAACTTCTCCATTTCTTCCTTGAGAGCCTCATACCTCCAAAGTTTAGGACTCCTCTCTTTGGTCTATGTAGGACATATTTATGATCAATTTTTAGGTGATGGCTGCTTACCTTTGGTTTAATGTCAACCATGTCCTCGTGCCTTCAAGCAAAGATATTCTCGTGCCTTGGCTGATAACACGTTATTAGCACGATTCTCTAAAAATATAGTAAATTAGTTTAAAGATAGTCTATATTCAATCTCAAATCATACGCAAGATTTTTTTCATTGTCGCATACAGGCATAATTAATTTTCAACGCAACATACATGCATAATTCTAAAATAAATTATAAATATCCATACTCAAATTTTTTCGTATTTGTATGCATATCTGTACTTAATTTCCATGATGTCTAATTAATGCTCCAATTGTTTTCTCCCAACTTTTATAAATACATGCAAATGGTTTCTGCCCAACTTTTCTTTGTGTCCAAATGTTTGGAATCCAATTACCCTATTTAATTGTGAAGTATACTAAAAATCCAATCACGTATTTTGCATATCCCTCAATATGGTTATGGGCTGCTAATGATTACTTGTGTATCCCTTATTTTTTTAATTACAAAATAGTGTGGCTATGTAAGTATATTTTCTCTTAAATCATTATGCAGGTTCCTTGCTTTATTTTTATTTATGTTTGTAAATTAAATGTATTTATGATGATTTTGAATAGTTTTATGTCTTTAACCTGATTACATGTTTGTAAATATTCTTTTATAAATTTTAAATTGATAATCGATCATGTTGTTCTTGAAAAAATACAACTTTGCAAATATAATATTTTGCTAGAAAACATACTCCTGAAAAGTTATTGTTTCTAAATAATAATTTATTGGTGCTTCTGAAATAGCACAATATTATTAATATTATAAAAGAATATTAATTGTTCCAGAAAAACATGATATTACAATTTCAATATTTCAGAAGAATATTGATCAATTTTTGTGTAAAATCAAGAATTAAATTATCCCATTTCTTTTTGTGTCCATTCTTCTTCATACGTATTTATATATTGATATTCTAGTTAGATTTTTCTTGCTCCCAAAGAGCATAATTAAATAAAATTTAACATAAATTATGTTTTTGCTCCTAGAGAGTAAATCTCTAAGATAATTCATTATTCTAAGTAACAACTTGTTATTGCTCCTGAAGAGTATGAAATTAGACTTTAATATTCCAGAAGAATATTGATATATTGTTCTAAAAGAAGCAGAAATAATACATATTAGTATCCCTGAAAAATATCGTATTGTGTTCCTAAAGAAATACAAATTTATACATACTAATATTTTAAAAGAATATTATGATTAATTTAAATGTATCAATATTCTTGGAAAAATATATTTTTCTATTACTTGTGAGTAATCATAATCAAGTATATAGGAAAATTCGAGAAGAATATTGTTTTGATACTATAGTAGAGCCAATACTGTGTTATGTGGGAGAATAAAAATTTTACTATTGATAGTAATTTATTCCGTACTAAATTAAAGAGAAGAATACCAAGTTTCTAAAATATGTGGTACAATTAGAACAAAAATTATATTAAACCAGAAGTTCAATTATCGAATGTAATATTGTTTGGCATGATCAGTTCGACCATCATTGGATCAATAATGATGTAAAATAAAAAATTTAAAGGGACATTCAACTAAGAACCTAAAAATTCTTCAATTGAATAAATTTATATATATTATTTGTTCTCTTTATTGAAAATTGATCATCAGTAACTAAAATATGAATTGAATTCCATATATTTTTGAAAATTAACCAGGATGATATATTGACAATCTAAATATTATTTGTATTTGATACATATATTAGATGATTGCATGGTACTCACAATTATAAATTTGTTAAATTACAGCTCAAATTTTAAATTATGAGTATAATTTTCAAATTACACAATCAAGATCGCGTGTCTTGTTAATGCTAGTGAGCATAGATATCAATATACTGATAAGTGTTAGTTGGGATGTCGATAATTGGTTTAACAATGTTGTTTGTTAAATGCCTACAATTAACTGAGAACAAAGTACTTCCCATTTTCTATTTAGGGAATGATATTACGCATCATGTCAATATCACAATTCTCTCTATTATAATTGGCCTATAGTCAAAGCCTAATTTTTTTCATCTAATTATTTTGATACTGTAGATATGCAAAATTAATCCACCACAATATACTGAGATGGAAAGTAAAGAACGCGGAAAATAAATAAATAGTTTGAACTTTTATACAATATCTCAAAACATGACGCGTGATATTTTATAAGGCAGTTTACTAATTGTCAATTTGATTGGACAATTCCCTCAACATTGGGGGAGAAATTAAGATGCTAAAAATAATGTATAAATACATCATTATTTAATCCTCGCAAAAGATAATTCGAACTCATACATCATTATTTAATCCTCGGAAAAGATAATTCGAACTACAAGTTCGAAATATAATTTATTTAGATGTATTACTGATCAAAGAGATCAACAATATCTCACGCACCAGCTTTAAATGTTCCAAAAGGAATTAACGTCCTAGAGGATAATTAGTTAATATTATATTTGATAAATTTATAATACGTCTAAAGCTTAATGATATTCGATTTTAATATAAAAATCTCCAAACTAAAAATGAGCAGTTAACAAAGATGGTCCCGTTAAGGAGCCATATAATCTTGATGAGTATTTAGACCTAACAAATTATGAAACTCGAAAGAGGTTCAAGTAAATGATATATTGAAATTTGAGAAATCTCAATAGCGGCAACATTTTTTTAAAAAAATTCACCAATTTTAATCACTTTTTTAAAAATCTGGTGGCCCATAGGGCACATATTCTTCTATAATCACTTTTTTTTTTTTTTTTAAATCTGCCAATAGTCTAAAATAAGAATCAAAAGTTGGTACCTAAAATTAATCCCAAACAAGGCCTTGTTAGACAACAAGACTGATGCTTAACATCTATGATGTTGAATAGCATTACTCCTCCAAGATGGAAACAACTTTTAATCTAATTTCTTTATCAAGATATGTATATAGAATAGGAACGACACCATAATTAGAAAGATCGAATTTTTGGCATGGTTATCTTGTAAGAGTCCAAACCAAGAAAATTCTTTTGCCCAAAGAATGAGGGCAAACATTCCTTTTATTCTGGAATTTGGACGGTTTTGTCTGGGAAAACTTTCACAGAACAATCTCTTATTGACAGGAATCAATATGGGAAAATCTGTAACGATCTACCAAACAAAATAATGAAAAGAGTTCATATATTATAGCATTAAATTACCTATTTGGACACGTAAGTTTCATGGCCCCATTTTCATCATTGAACTTATTTTTGCTGCACATTCAACACTCAATTTTTTTTTTTTTTTACACCATTACTAACGTTTGTCAAATTCATCAACAAATGTGTTGGCAGCAATGTTTCAAAACATGACACCCAATTCTAGAGCCAAATACCCACGGTTTCGATTCCTAATTTTGTTTTTGAAATCGGACTGAAACCTCCTATTTCAATTAAAATGTCCATCCCTAATTTTACCGATCCAATCGATTGGGCTGATTTTAATAACATTGGTTGTTAGTTATACTATAACTGGGTTTCTAGATAATTACTATATAATATTGTAGAAATGCAAATAATAAAATGAGAGAGATGACAATGCTTTTAGATAAAAGATTAAAAACATTTTTTTTTTCATTTCAACATTTTTATGACATGTCATAATGATAAGTGGACATGTTGACAGCATTTACATGGAATATCCATTGCACTACGGCTACCAATTAAGAAATCTTGAGCAAATTGGTAGACGACAAGTGATGTAGTAAAAATTTCGAAATTCAGTGATCCAATTAAAGTAAATCAAAGCTTGTGACTCGATTAATATTTTTTTTAAAGTTTAATGACCTCATATGAAATTAATTTCATTTAAAGGGGAGAATTAGTGATGGCACCCCAACTTTTCACATGGTGTGGTTACGGTCCCTACCCTCAAAAATGAGATTCTAGGTTCTCAACTTATTTAAAATTTAAAATTTAGATTTTTTATGGTGGAAACCTTCAATGTGAACGTTAAAATTTCATGTGCCTTGAAGTTTGGGTGAAATATCCATCAAACTACGTAAAATTATGTTGTTGCTTTTAAGTCACGTGAAAGTTGCATTAAATTTCAAAGTTCACATTTGACAATTTATTGGCGTGTGGAGATCCAAAATCATCGATTTAAGTAGGTTGGGGATCTAGAGTTTTTTTTTTTTTATGAAAATTTAATTTTCATTCTTAACCCCCCTCCTTTTTGAGCATATTGTTCTCTGCTGGACTTTTTCTCTAAAAGTCCAAACCATCAATTAAATTTCTTTTCTTCTCCATTTACTTGGGATTTTAACATTTCTACAAAAAATTAGGGCATGTTCTCTTTACCATTTTCAAGCCGTTTTCTGTTTTCGATTTTCTAAAATGGTGAAAACGCGTTCACTTTTTCATTTTCGAAAATGCGTTTTTGAAAACAAGTTAAAAATTTACAAAGAAAATAAAAAACGACAAATTTGTCATTTTGGATTTTTGAGTTATAATGAAATCAAAATTTTCAAAACGAGTTTTGAGTGTTTTTAAAATAATTTTTCAAAATGTTAAAAAGAACGCATTTTCAACAATATCAAAATGGACACTCAAAACACAAAACTCAATTTAAATTCAAAACTCAAAACACAAAACTGAAAAACAAAGAGAACGACCCCTTAATATTTCCCCACTGCTCAAGTCGCCGGCTTTATGGTGGAAACCTTCAATGTGAATGTTAAAATTTCATGTGCCTTGAAGTTTGGGTGAAATATCCATCAAACTACGTAAAATTATGTTGTTGCTTTTAAGTCACGTGAAAGTTGCATTAAATTTCAAAGTTCACATTTGACAATTTATTAGCGTGTGGAGATCCAAAATCATCGATTTAAGTAGGTTGGGGATCTAGAGTTTTTTTATTTTTTATTTTTATCAAAATTTAATTTTCATTCTTAACCCCCTCCTTTTTGAGCATATTGTTCTCTGCTGGACTTTTTCTCTAAAAGTCCAAACCATCAATTAAATTTCTTTTCTTCTCCATTTACTTGGGATTTTAACATTTCTACAAAAATTTAGGGCATGTTCTCTTTACCATTTTCAAGCCGTTTTCTGTTTTCGATTTTCTAAAATGGTGAAAACGCGTTCTCTTTTTCATTTTCGAAAATGCGTTTTTGAAAACAAGTTAAAAATTTATAAAGAAAATAAAAAACGACAAATTTGTCATTTTGGATTTTTGAGTTATAATGAAATCAAAATTTTCAAAACGCGTTTTGAGTGTTTTCAGAATAATTTTTCAAAATGTTAAAAAGAACGAATTTTCAACAATCTCAAAATGGACACTCAAAACACAAAATTCAATTTAAACTCAAAACTCAAAACACAAAATTGAAAAACAAAGAGAACAACCACTAAGTAATCTATACAAATTTCTCTCAATTGACTGTTCACCAAAAACAACAAGAATATCCTTCAATTATTTTCCCCACTGCTCAAGTCGCCGGCAATGATGCAATTATATGGTATTTTTAAAGTATAAAAATGCATAGACAATGATTGTAATAATGCATTTGAAATTTTTTTGTTCTCAAACTAGAAACATGGCTGACTTAAAAATTTCACTTTAGAAGATTGGAGATGCATAACCCTACAATGTGAAAGGTTGGGAAATATTCCAAACAAAATAAAAACTTGAGTTTTAAGCTTAGCTAAGTGTGTAGTGCTGGAAAGTTGATGAAAATCATCACAATTTATTGAATGATGTGGTATTAGACCGCGGACCACAAGAAAGTGGATCGCGTGAGCATTGAATAAGTGACGTGATGGCAGTCAGCATCATGAATTAAGATAAGAATTTGAAGTATTCCAATAATCCGTCAAATGAATATTATTTTATTTTATTCTTAAACCAAAAAGGCAAGCCACAAAATTTGTTAAAAAGTAAGGCGGGACAAAACTCTCGAATCGAATTGGACTAAATCGGACCCGAATCGAACCGTACTGAGCGGTTCTTCATAAATCAAATACTCGAATGAGTATTTGAATCGAGAACCGATTTCGGTTCTCGATTCTAGAACAAGAATCGAAGAATCGAATAAGAACCGAATTTAAATAATTTTTTTTTATTTCTTATATTGAATTAATTAAAATATTTTAATTTTTCTAAAAAAATTAACTAATTTAGTAATTAATGCTCAAACTTCCAAGCCAAGTCCATGCCTATCGAACCCAACCCAACTCAATCCAACCCAATTTCTAAATTCAATTTTTTGGCACAATTATTAATGGGCAAATTAGGTCAAATACCCTAAAAACAATATTCAATGGCACCTGATAAGCAAGTTTTGGGAATGATTATTCCGTGAATACTATTGGGTGCAAAGCTTCGGAATGCGTGAAGGGATTATGCATGCAAAGCTTCAAAATGATCCTAATTTGACTACACATCGGGTGGAGTGGCAGCAACTGTTGTAAGGCCTGTGAGGATCAAGGAAAATGGTTATGCTCATTTAGGCATTACGAGCTTTTCGAGGTCAGTGAGGATTTGGTGGAATATGAAGTATGTTTATATTCTTGTATTTTATGTTTAGTTACAAGTATCATATGCAAATAAACCAGAATAGTAATTTAATTACAGAAGAGAAGTGCAATCTAACATTCTTGACTTGTATAGGAACCGTAATGAAACATGGATTTATGTTGTCCAAAATTAAGCCTATTGAGCATACTACTAAGAGCAAATAAATTTGAGAGTCGTAAGGGGGCTTTCTATATGTATCACTATAAACTATGTCACTACCTTTTAACTTTGATTGCTTTGAAACTAAAACTAAAAGCTTTTGGTTCAAACATAGTGCAAATACCCCTAAAACAATCTCTTTTGGATGTACATAGCACCAAGTTTTGTCATCTCTATATTCATTCATTTTATTGCTGGTAAAAAGGAAAAAGAAGTCTTCGGATAATAGGTGGTGCGATGAGGCCTCTGGTTGAAGCCAGTTTTCCTTGTCATTATGTGTTTCGCAGGATGTGCCTCCCAGGAGCCAAGAAAAATGGTTATGCTCATTTAGGCATTACGAGCTTTTCGAGGTCAGTGAGGATTTGGTGGAATATGAAGTATGTTTATATTCTTGTATTTTATGTTTAGTTACAAGTATCATATGCATATACAGAAGAGAAGTGCAATCTAACATTCTTGACTTGTAGAGGAACCGTAATGAAACATGGATTTATGTTGTCTAAAATTAAGTCTATTGAGCATACTACTAAGAGCAAATAAATTTGAGAGTCGTAAGGGGGCTTTCTATATGTATCACTATAAACTATGTCACTACCTTTTGACTTTGATTGCTTTGAAGCTAAAACTAAAAGCTTTTGGTTCAAACATAGTGCAAATACCCCTATAACAACCTCTTTTGGATGCACATAGCACCAAGTTTTGTCATCTCTATATTCATTCATTTTACTGCTGGTAAAAAGGAAAAAGAAGTCTTCGGATAATAGGTGGTGCGATGAGGCCTTTGGTTGAAACCAGTTTTCCTTGTCATTATGTGTTTATTTCTATAGAACCTTACAAATTATTTCTTGATAGAATGGAATTGCTGTTGAATGCAAACGTCATATTTTGGTGCTTGTATATACTTTGTTGAAGTCTTAGTTGAAACTAAAGGTTAGCGTTTGATGTAATGTTCCGAGTGACCTTTTGCTTGCACAGTTCGCCTTGGTGGTGGTGGAGGAGGAGAAAGAGTGGTTGAATTTTCATAAAATGATATATTTTAAGATTTTGATTGATATTTTGTCACTTTTTTTAATCTAATCGAATTGGACCATGTCCAGCCCTACTAAAAAGTCTCATCTCCATATATTGCATTTGGTACCAAAATATATTAAATAATACACTCCATAGTAGTGTATCTTTGGCCAAGTCCACAACTCATGACCAGACCCACTTTTCTATGAATTTGAAAAGTTCAGATTTGAGTTGAATCTAACTTTTTATCATCGCTTAGAATTATTTACATGTGAAAATAAATGAGTTAGATTAATTATAAAAAGAAAGGACATGTCTTATTTGACAATAAAGTAATTATTATTATTATTATTATTATTATTATTATTATTATTTAAAAGCCAGATGTATTTTTGCAAGAACTAATTATATCCACCAAATCCTATACGGTAGTAGACGCACCCTTGATGATATTTTTGATGCTTAACAGAATTAGAAAGCAATAATATCACAAATTTACATGGAAAATCGAAATTTCTGATGGAAGTATTTTTGGGATGAAGAAATATTGTCAGGTCGTCAAAAGTACATATTTCTGAGAACTTACTAAAGGCAGATAGCAAAAAGACGACACGTAACGACCCAATTTGAGTGGAAGGGTCACAGTACAATAGTGATGGATATGGCATATCCTTGCTCACATCTTTGTACTTGGCATTGTCTTCACTCACTCACTCACTTACATATCTACTCACTGTTGAAATTTAGTTTAGAAAATAAAAATAAATTTAATTACGTGTGGAAAGTGGCTTTCGTGTCAACTTTGCTCAAATATTCGGATTTGATCCGATAGTCAAATCATGAATATAAAAAGGCTAAATGTTCTACTCATCGAGTAGATCGTCGTGATATGTTTGGAATCTCAAAATCAATTTCGGATGAATGAAAAATTGTGGTCCACAATTGGATAGAAAAGATGAAATACGGGTTGGAAAAATGGCTAACTCTATAGCTCGCCTATCACTCGAGCAAACTCGAGCGATGAGACTATTGAGCGAGCAACAGGCGAGCGAGAGAAGTTCTGATGAAAAGGTATCACTGTCGCTCGAGCGAGAGGCCAACGACAGCAAATGCTGCGACATTTGACAAAGGTTGCTAAATTTGGGGCGCGACACTTCACTCACAACCTTTCCTCCTCTATATATAGGAACCTTTGGTCGTCTATTATGCATCTCATGTCATTTTTGCATTAATCATTACATCAAAACTCTTGCAAAATATTCTCAAAAGTCATTCCAAAACAATTTTCTTACAGAGAAAATTATCGTTACAAGTTCTTTGTTGCTTGTGGTTTGAAATACTTTTACCACAAGTTATGTTCGTTGTATCTTGGGAGACAAGTGCCATAGTCCATTAGCACCGTTACGAGACAATATTGTCTTAAGGAGAAAGTGTTTTCACTTGCCTTGAATTTTGATCTTCATCTTATTTTCTTTTGGCCTACCTTATTTCTTTCTATTTTCCCGAGTTTAATTATGCTCATGCAAATTAAATTTAAATATTTTCTTTATCTAAACAGCAATTTACATATGCTAACGCTCCAACAATTTGAAGACAATATTCGTTTGTTTGTAGTTGTTGTTGTACATCATTTCTTCATCTTTGGAATAAGCCTTTGTGTGCTAT
>CAIGRP010058968.1:0-22114 GCA_903798385.1 Fraxinus cuspidata | reverse complement strand
GATTTATTAAGTGTAACCCTAGTTACTGCATTTGCATACGTGTGTAATCCTTTCTGCATGTGTGTGATTGCTCAATTCCGTTGCATGATTATATGTTGCATTTCAATGTGTTTGATATGTGCATTGGCATGAATTGAAGTGATCTTATTTGCTTGGTGTAATTGTTTGCATGCATATTGGGTTGGGATGCATTAGCAGTTTTCATCTGTTAGGGCTTGAGATGTAGTATAAGGGTTCAAACCATACATTTTGTCTCAGCATTCTTTACTTTTCATCTCAGTGCAATGTGGTGGATTAATTGTACATATATTACACTATCAAGTATTTAGATGAAGAAATCAGGCTCTAACCGTAAGTTAATAATAGGGAGAACTTGATGTTGGCATGACACATAATAACATCCCATAAATAGAAATGAGAAGTATTTTGTTCTCAATTAAATTAATAAGAGGCGTTTAACAAGTAATAATGTTAAATCATTTATCGACATTCCAACTAACACTTATTAAAATGTTGAAATTTATGCCCACTAGTATTAACAAGACATAATCTTGATTATATAGTTTGAAAATTATGTCCATAATTTGAGCAGTAATTTTGCAAACTTTAGGTTACGAATACCATGTGATCATCTATTATTTGTATCAAAACTATTAGATAGGAATTTTATCTAGATAGTCAATATAGAGGATGATGGGACCCATTTATCACCCTGATTAATTTTCAGAAATATAGGGAATTCAATCACTATTTTAGTTAGTGATGATCAATATTCGATGAAGAGAATAAATAACATTTAGGAATTCATTAGATTGAAGAATCTTCAGGTTTTTTGTTGAATGTCGTTCGTGCAAAACCCACAAGCGTACGAGACCGTTGACAAGTAATAGATTTAGTGGTTAAGAGTTATCACCCTGCATGGAATAAATTTCAATTCAAAAACCTAGTTTTGTATGGAATTCTAACTATGTAATGCAAAAGAATTTTTGATTTGATTTTATACTAAATTAATCCAAGAAAGCTGTAAAAAGTGTTTACTATCAAATTAGAGATGATTGTATTGGAACTTGAATCCACATATTGTTATCTATTTCAATTCTCAATTATGTAGTTTAATCATATTTATATGTTCTTTAAAATTGATAAAGCTAATGTATTTAATTTTATTTTCTAAAACAAATTAAGTCTATTTTACTCATGACCTGAATCTATTCCTATCCCGAATTCGAATGATTATGATGCATTAAATTTTAAATTATCTAAAGGATTATACACGTGATAAATATTATTATTAACATTTACTACACATATGTTAATTTTGCCACGACTTAGTGTGAGTTTTCAAACACTACAACAAATAACTAATTTTTTAATTGGTGATCAAGCAACTAAATAAAACAATGAGTATTCAAAATCAATCAAGAAACGCAAGAAATACTAAACTACTAATCTTGAATTAGAATAAATAAATAATATGGTCATCTTCATCCAATACAAAAAGGGATCTAGCTAAACATGTTTTTATTCATAAAACAACAAGAAGAATTGAAAAGCATCACCAGAAATTTATAAATACAAGAAAGAGATGTCACTGTTTAATTCTTGTTCTTGATTATCCATCCTTGGCTTTGATTCTTCAAGTTTTTTATTTTTTTTAATTCAATCCACGAGCTAGATTTATTCTCCTCTCCAACTTATGATAATTTGCACTTGAATGATTTTGTGATACGGAAGTGATTTAAGAGGTGAGAGAGAGCTCCACCAATGGCTGCCATGTCTTGTTAATATATAAGATAAAATTAGGTGAAAAAAATATGTCAAAATTGGGTTCCATGAGAGTTTTAATCAAATAAGGAAAGTTGCATTCGCGATCGCATGATCATATATCTGCACATTCGTTAGTATTCTGGCCATAACGTTTTCTTTGGATATCCAATCGAGATGATTCAAAGTGAGTTGGAAAGATAACGCAAATTCCTACAATTCTTGTAGACATAAATATTTTCCAATTCGAATGTTTGCTATGCTAAAAATGAGTTTTAATGTGAGGTTGAAAATGTGATGTATAACTTTTTTTGTTGGAAATTGATTTGTGTAAATACTTTAACTATATTTCACTCATAGACCTCCAATTACATCCAATTGAGTCCCAACGATCTTTAATTATCATTTTTTAGTCCAAATCAACAATTGAATATTTTCAATTTGATCCTGAACTTTGAATTTCTTCATTTTGCCATTTTTCGTTTTTTTGCTCCAATCCATCCAATTTGTCTCGAGTTTTACCTAACAAATAAAATTAGCATCTAATTAATACATAATTCATCAAAATTGATTATAATTAATCACATTTAACGGTTCAAATGAGTGTGTAAAATACGTTTATCAAACGTCCATTTGAATTTTAAATTTTGCATTATTATTGATCCAATGATGGTTCAACTGATCATGCTAAACAATAAAATAATATTAAACTCATAATTCAATATAGTGTTTGTTTCAATTGTATCATACATTTTAGAAACTTAATATGTTTCTCTTTAATTTAGTGGAGAATCAATAGTAATCAATAGTAAAATTTATTCTCCCACATAACGAAATATTGACTCCTCTATAGTATCAAAATGATATTCTTCTGGAATATAGCAATATACATGGTTATAAATTTGTGCTTCTTCAAGAACACAATACGGTATACTTTAAGAATACTAATATATATTATTTTTGCTTTTTTTGGAACATATAGCAATATTTTTCTAGAATATTAAAGCTGTAACGACATCATTTTCAGGAGCATATCATTCTTTTTAGAACATTTAAATAAGTGATTTGTATTTCTTGTAGAACATCAAAACCGTATTCATTTAGTACAAGTATAATTTCTAGCTGTACTTATTTAAGAGTACAAGATAAATCAAAATATTTAATTAATCTAAAAATTTACAAATATAATATATAATAGGACTTACTTGAATTTGAAAGTTTTAGAAAGTCTTGAACAGTTGACCAATCTCATATTCTTCAAACATAAAACCTAAAAAAAAAATTATAGTACTTAAAAATTTGCTACTATTCACGTAGCTATTTCTCATAAATGAACTGTTAGATTTAAAACACAATGTGTTTTGAATTTCCTAGCCAAATTTATAATTAGATCACGAAATGTTGAGATATCAACATTCCTATCATACCTGTGCAGACTGTCCAAATTCAGATAATTTTTGCACTATTGATTCTGTAATAATAATACCAACATTCCATAGTATATAGAGTCGCTATAAGGTCATTTATATAAATGTGTAGTACATGCTAGAAGGGAGTGCTAGTAATTTTCTTTCTTCATTTTTTTGTCTGCTTCTGGTCAGATACAAAGGAAATGCAAAGATATTACATATTATTCTTTCATTGTCTCAATGTGATATCCATTGCAGCAGATATCTTAAAACTAGACAAATTTCTTTTGAATCTACTAGAAAGTGATTCGTTAATATAATTGTATTATCTTATAAAATAATACAAGCTCTTTGAAGCCGTCAACGATATTCAATGCACCTGATATCATATTAACATTATTTCCTTCTAATGTTAAATTTTAAGAAGTATTTTTATCTTGAAAAATTATGTGCTTAGTTGCATTATCTGCTAAATTGATATCTTGACAATCCATCTTAAATCTTGTTAGTACAAGATTTATGCTTTTTCAGAAGCACTGATATATTCTTTGAAAATATTGAAACACAGAATTGTATGCTCTTCTGGAGCGATAAATTAATATTCTTCTTGAATATTAATAAAAGAAAAGAAATTAATTTCAGTTAAAAATTACAATCACTATTGAATTTTTTAAATTGTGTTTCTTCAGGAACACAACGAGATATAGTTCTTCGAAACGTGTGCTACTTCAAGAGCACTTATATTTTATTATTGGTTCTTCAAGAACAATATATCAAATATTCTTCTGGAATATTGAAAATTATAATTCATCATTTTAGGAGCAATATCATATTATTATAATAAATTATAGAAGAATTGACTCTTCAGGAATAAAAACATAATTTACGTTAGATCGTATTAATTATGCTCTTTGGGAGAACGTAAAATATAACTAGAAATTTATATATAAATAAGTATACATAAGAATGGATACGTAAAAAGATATAATAATTTAATTCGTGCTTTTACCTAGAAATCAACCAATATTCTGCTAAAATATTGATTATAATGCAGTGCTACTTTAGGAATAACTATCAACTATTTTTAGATAGATCTACGAGTAATATTCTTCTGAAATATTAATTATAATATTGTGCTACTTCAGGTGCAACAATAAACTCTTTGTAATAGATAGATCTACGATTAATATTTTTCTGGATTATTAATTATAATGTTGTGCTACTTCAGGAACAATTACATAATAAATTATCAATTTAAAATATTTAAAAATTATTACAAATATTTAAGCATGTTAAAGACATAATGATCATTTAATAAGCATCATAAACGCATATTTTAATATAAAAATTTAAAGTAAGGAGCACGTGAATTAAAGTATGAATTAAAGAATAATGCGTGTACAACTATGAATTAAAAGGCAGAATTAATATGTGAAAGAATCAAAAGGCAGAACTAATATGTGACAGAATTAAAAGTAGAAAAAAAAAAAAAAGAATTGCATGCATAAATTAATTGTGACGAAAGCGCATGTCTATTCATTGTACAAATAGTCCTATATCTTTAAAGGCAAAAGCAATGATAGTGCACATATTGATGGCAGCCTCTTGGATGTGTAAACAAATTGATAATTGCACGAAGCATGGCACTCAAATTGATTGCAACACATAATGAAACCAATTACCTGAAATTAATTAACATGATTGCATTGCAGCAAATCATGAAATCACAAAAAACCAATTAACGTGAATTAAGGGCTTAAATTTGCCATCTTCACTAACCTTTGAAAAATTAAGCTTTCATGCAAATAATGTGTTATAAACTAGAGAGAAAAATAGATAACAAAAGGGAAACTAATAAACTTGTATGTTTTCATTAAGAATCAAAGCTCTATATTTATATGTTATAGGGCTACAAAGGATACAACAGTCATAATTATTAAGGTCGTTGAAAGTTCGAATCCACAAACACAATAATAATAACTCGAAACGGATTGCACTTAAGAAAACAAACGCATTTCTTAATTCATTAACAACCAAAAAACTTACAAGACGTTTTAAAATCTTAAATATAAAAAGAACAGATAACTTACTGGGCCAGCAGTTCCTTAATGGTCAGGGCTATAAAGTAAAATAAATAAATACTGAAATTACTGAAAATAATGAACTAAAAAATATTAATTGCCATTTTGACTTAGCAAACGAATTCAAACGTCCAAAATTCATCATATGTCACGACAAAAGTTCAATGGGAATCGTCGTGTACTTTCCAGAATGGATTCATGGACCCTAAACGGACACTGTATACAAAAGTTACGCCATATTCTTCGAACACCGACCATCCAAGTATTCCAAATACGTAAGTGTCCGTTCCTCCACGTTATCCTCATCATTCTCTTCGGGATCAATAGGTTCGCCCTCGAATTAGAACTGGTAGCACCGTCTTCCATGTTATCGCCATGGTATGGCAAAAGATACTTCAAAGGTCCGAATATGAGAAGAAAGTCCAAGGCGATAAGCGTTGGGATTAATCTTCTCAATAATTTCCACTAGATTAATGGTACGAGGTAATAATTTCGAATATTTATGAGAAGGCACTCGATCCTTAGTCAGCGCCGCCCAAACATAATCCCCAACATCAAATTCAACAAAACGTTGATGCCGGTCAGCCGCTTCTTTATGCTGACAATTGGACTCCAACTGATTAGCTAGAGTCTCCTCGTGAACCTGCTGCAAACTATGAACAAAGTCAACAGTCGTCCCGTGTAACCTAATTTTAGAGGACAGAGTTAATAAATCAACAGTACTGCGGGGTAGAATACTATACATAACTTGAAACGGACTGAAATAGGTGCTCCTATTTCGAGCATGATTATAAGAAAATTCTACCTGGCTAAGCTGCTGAACCCATGAGCGAAGATTATCCCCAACTAAGCACCACAACAAATCACCCAAAGATGGATTCACTACCTCAGTTTGCCTTTCTGTTTGAGGGTGGTAAGCACTATTGAAATTGAGCGACGTATTAACTGACTTCCATAACTTTCGCCAAAAGTGACTGATGAACCTTGCGTCTCTGTCGACACAATAGAAGTGGGCAAACCATGAAGACGATAAATCTCTCTAAAAAAGAGCTAGAAAACCCTGACAGCGTCAGTGGTACGCTTACACAATATGATGTGCACCATTTTCGAAAATCGATCCACGACCACAAAAATGGAGTCATTACCACGTTGTGTGCATGGTAAACCTAAGTAAAATGCATGCTAATATCAGTCCACGGAGCTGAAGATACTGGCTGGGGTCGATAAAGACTAGCGTTCATGGCTTTCCCTTTTGCCACATGACACACCCTGCACTGCGAGACAAACTTCTCCACTTCACGGCGTATATTAAGCCAGAAAAATAAAGCAGTAATGAAAGCTCAAGTGCGATCTTGCCCCACATGACCTTCCCCGTGAAACTCCTCAATCAATTCTAAATGAAGGCTGCAATCTAGTATACACAACTGAACACCCCAAAACACATAATTTTCCTCTAACAGAAATGGATGATGAGGTCCCTATAGTAAACTGTGAAAAATGGGGCCATAATAAGAATCGTCAGCATAAAGAGAGGCAAAGGTTTCAAACCTTGTGATTGCCACCAGTAGACGTGTTAATAACCCATGTCCCCGACTAAGCGCGTCTGTCACGCGATTAGAAGAACCAGCTTGGTGCTTAATGACAAAGTTGAACTGCTTCAAGAAGGCAATCTACAATGCATGACTGGCAGACACAAAATCTTGGCTAGACAAGTGCTTGAGGGCCTCATGATCACTGTATAAGATAAATTTCTGCTAAAATAGAAAATGTCGGCAATTACGTATGGTCTGAACAATGACATAAAGTTCTACAACATAAGTGTTATATCTCCCACGAGCCCCTGCCAACTTCTGACTGAAATAAGCTACTGGCTTCCTCTCCTGACTGAGAATAGCTCTGATTCCCAATTTAGAGGCATCGCAATGTAAGGCAAAAGGCTTTGCGAAATCAGGCAATGCAAGTATCAGGGCTGAAGTCAAGCGTTCTTTAATAACCACGAACGCCTTCTCAGACTCGCGTGTCCATTGAAACTTACTCTCCTTCATGCAATCAATAATGGGAGACATGATGGTGCTAAAGTGATGAATAAATTGTCCATAAAACGACGCTAAACCATGGAAACTTCGCACATCAGAAATTGATTGTGGCCGTGGCCACTGTCGGATCGCATCAATCTTAACTGAATCCACCATCACCCCATTGGCTAACGCAACATACCGCAAAAATAGAACACTATCGGTATAAAATATACACTTATTACGGGCTGCAAAGAACTCTTCCCTGCTCAAAACAATAAGGATTTCCCTTAAATGCACACCATGAGACTCCTCTGACCCACTGTACACCAATATATCATCGAATTATACAACCACACGCTTACCAATACACGGTCGAAGGGCTTGGTTCATTACTTGTATGAACGTGCTTGGTGCATTGGATAATCCGAAGGGCATAACCAACCACTCAAACAATCCCTCCCGTGTCTTAAACGCTGTCTTCCACTCAACACCAGGACGGATTTTGATATGATGGTAACCACTTTTCAACTCCAGTTTGGTAATGTACACGGGTCGAAGCTCTCTTCGAGATAACCCTTCTGCACCAACTCCTCTTCCTGTGTCCTCATGTTCTGTCGGGCTCATCGAAATGCGGACGGTTAGGCAGCGATGCACCAAGTATCAAATCAATCTGGAGCTGTATATCCCGCAAAGGAGGAAGACCCCGTGGAAGGTAGGTTACTACTGTCCCCTTCCAATAACAACAATACAATACCTTTTGCCAACATCTCACGCACAAACAAAGATCGAGAAAGTAGGTTACTACTGTCCCCTGCCGAAGAGATACATTGAGTAGGAGGATAGTAGTACAATCTTCTTACCCGAAAAGGTGGACGTATACGCATTCTGACGTCCTTCATGACACACATCCCTATCAGACTCCCATGGACGACCTAACAATTGATTACACGCGAGCATAGGCACCACATCACACCAAAGACAATCATGATACACACTGCCAATAGAGAAAGGTACCAATACACGTCTAGTAACACAAATTTCATTACCTCGTCTCAACCATGCCAGGCTATAAGGAGCAGGGTGGGGTTCGGAGCCTAACTTCAGCTTTTGTACAGCTACTTTTGATATCACATTTTCACAACTGCCTGAATCAATTATGAACCTGCACACTTTGCCCCCAATGGTATACGTGGACAAAAAGATGTTTCACTGCAAGTCCTCAAACGACCTCTTAGGCATAAGGCACGCCCGCCGCACCACCAAAAGAGGTCCCATTTCGCCAGTATACTTGGGCCTCTTCTTCCTCATTCACCACATGAACATGATCTTAGACATAAGCTTGTGTTGTTTCTCCGATCAACAAGCATGGGCGTGACTATCCTTGGGATGGACAGTCCCTCCTTAAATGACCAAAATCCCCACAACCAAACATTGACTACCACGCCGACGAAAACATATTAAGAACATCCTGCAAATTCAACCGTAGCCCACCAATGTAGCGTGCCACCAATTGATCTTCTTGACTCCCCCACTTCATTATGCGCTATCAATTGGTAAAACTCTATGGAGTAAGCATTTTCAAAGTGGTTGCCCTACCTTAAATTTTGTAACCGCTGAAACAAGGGTCAGGTATAATTAAAAGGAAGAAACGCTGCCTTCAACTATTTCTTCATCTTTTTCAACGACTGAATTTTTGCATTACCCTGATGGATCTGATTATGTTTAAGTTGCTACCACCAAGCAGCAGCATGACCATGTAAATACGTAGCCACCAAGGGTACCCTCTTATTGTCGGACAACTCTTTGTAATCCAAGATCTCCTCTACTGTCGCTAGCCAATCGAGGAATTCATCCACCTCTATCCCGCCGTGAATTTCAAGGATATCAACCTTGATTCCGGACTCCCAACGCTGAAATGTTTCTTGCTGTTCCACACGGGGCGGCTATACACCAGTGTCACGTACCTCCGATAAGGTCTCTCGTCCGATCTCTCACCTGATTCATATCCTTCTTCTCCATCACTTCCGAGGCCACAACGTGGAGGGGCATGAGGTGTTCCGTTCCGTACAACCTCCATCACCCACATCATAAGCTAATCAAATCAAAATAGATATGCCTCGATTTGATTACATAGATCTGTAACTTCATCAACTTGGCCACTAAGACCACCACGTCCTCTTCCACAAACCATTCTCTGATATCAAATGATGTAGTTTGAATCCACAAACACAATAATAACAAATCGAAACAATTTGCACTTAAGAAAATAAACATCTTTTCTGATTTCATGAACAACCGTTAATGGGCTGGGCTACAATGCAAAATAAATAAATACTAAAAATAATGAACTAAGAAACATTAAGTGCAAAAGTTCAATGGGAATCGTCACGAGCTTTCTGAAATGGGGGGTCATAGGCCCAAAACGGACACTGTATGCAAAAAGTTACTCTATTTTCTTCGAATAGCGACCATCCAAGCGTCCCAAATACGGAAGTATCTGTTCCTCCATACTAACGTCATCTTTCTCCCTGGGATCAATGAGATTCACCCTCGAATTAGAACTAGTAGCACTGTCTTCCATGTTATCGCCATGGTGTGCCAAAAGATGCTTCACATTAAACATATCAGAAGTTTGGATATAAGAAGGAAGACAAAGGCGAAAGGCGTTGGGATTAATCTTCATAAGACGGCACTCGATCCTTAGTCAGCACCGCCCAAACATAATCCCCAACGTCAAATTCAACAGAACATCGATGCTGGTCAGCCGCCTCCTTAGACGGTTGGAATCTAACAGATTAGCTCGAGTCTCCTCGTGAACCTGCTGCAAACTACGAACAAAGTCAATAGCCTTCCCGTGTAATCGAGTCTAAGAGGGCGAGTCAATAAATCAACAGGACTACGGGGCAGAATACTATACACAACTTGAAACGAACTAAAATCGGGCTCCAATTTCGAGCATGATTATAAGCAAACTCTACCTGGCTAAGCCCCTGATCCCATGATTGAAAATTATCCCCAACTAAGCACCACAACAGAACACCTAGAGATCGATTCACTACCTCAGTCTACCTTTCTATTTGAGGGTGGTAAGCACTACTAAAATTGAGCGATGTGTTAACTGATTTTCATAAGCTCAGCTAAAAGTGACCGACGAATCTTGTGTCTCTGTCAGACACAATAGAAATGGGCAAACCATAAAGACGATAAATCTCTCTGAAAAAGAGCTGGGAAACTTTGACAGCGTCAGTGGTATGCTTACAAGATATGAAGTGCACCATTTTCAAAAATCGATCCACGACCACAAAAAGGAGTCATTACCAAGTTGTGTGCACGGTAAACCTAGGACAAAATCAATGCTAATATCAGTCCACGAAGTTGAATGCTAGTAAGGGTCGATAAGGACCAGCGTTAGTGGCGTTCCATTTTGCCACATGACACACCCTGCACCGCGAGACAAACTTCTCCACTTCACAGTAGTAGGCCAGAAAAATGAAGCACTAATGGAGCTAAAGTGCGATCTCGCCCCATTTGACCCTCACCGAGAAACTCTTCATTCAATTTCTAAAGAAGGTTGCAATCTGGTATATATAACTGAACACCCCGAAACACATAACCGTCCTCTAACAGAAAGGGAGGATGAGGTCCCTAGTAAACTGTGAAAAATGGGGCCAAAATAAGAATTGTCAACATAAAGAGAGGCAAAGGTTTCAAACCCCATGACTGCCATCTGTAGACGTGCTAATAACCTATGTCCCTGACTAAGCGCATATGCCACATGATTAAAAGAACCAGCTTGATGCTTAATGACGAAGTTGAACTGCTGCAAGAAGACAATCTACGTTGCATGACGGGTAGACATATAATCCTGGTTGGACAAATGCTTGAGGGCCTCATGATCACTGTATAAGATAAATTTCCGCTAAAATAGATAATGTCGCCAATGGCATATGGCCTTAACAATAGCACAAAGTTCTGCATCATAAGAACTATATCTCCCACGAGCCCCTTCCAACTTCTGACTGAAATAAGCTACTGGCTTCCTCTCCTGACTGTGAACAGCTCTGACGCCCAATTTAGAGGCATCGCAATGTAAGGCGAAAGGCATTGTGAAATCAGGCAATGCAAGTATCAAGGCTGAAGTCAAGCTCTCCTTAATAACCACGAACGCCTTCTCAGCCTCGGGTGTGCATTGAAACTTACTTTCCTTCATGAAATCAGTAATGGAAGACATGATGGTGTTAAAGTGCTGAATAAATCGTCGATAAAACGACATCAAACAATGAAATCTCTGCACATCAGAAACTGATTGTAGCCGTAGTTGCTGTCGAATCACATTAATATTAGCTGAATCCACAGTCACCCCACTGGTTGACACACCATACCACAAAAATAGAACACTATCGGTATAAAATACACACTTATTACGAGCTGCAAAGAACTCTTACCGGACTTCCCTTAAATGCACACCATAAGACTCATCTGACCTACTGTGCACCAATATATCATAAAAGTATACAACCACACACTTACCAATAAACGGTTGAAGGGCTTGGTTCATCACCTGTATAAACGTGCTCGGTACATTGGATAATTCGAAGGGCATAACCAACCACTTAAACAATCCCTCCCGTGTTTTAAATCTTGTCTTCCACTCATCACTGGACAGATTCTGATCTGATGGTAACCACTTTTCAAGTCCAGTTTGGTAAATACTGTTGCTCCTACCAACTGGTCAAGTAAATAATCTAATCTCGGTATCAGAAAGCGATATCGAACAGGGACTGCGCACGGGCCGAGGTTCTCTTTGATATAACCCTTCTGCACCAACTTCTCTACCAGTCTCTTCAAGTCCTCATGTTCTGTCGGGCTCATTCGATAGTGCGGACGGTTAGGCAGCGATGTACCATGTATCAAATCAACCTGATGCTATATATCCCACAAAGGAGGAAGACCCTGTGGAAGGTCATCTAGGAACACATCGTGAAATTCAGACACCAAGGCGGAAGCTTTAGGGTGAAGACCCGCCCCTTCGGTTGCCACAAGAACTACCGACACTCCTGTCGCCTCAGTTCCCACTAACAACAATACGATATCTTCCGTTAACATCTCTCGCACAAAAAAATGATCGAAAAAGCAGGTTAATACTGTCCCCCACCGAAGAGATACAATTAGCATCCTTGGAAGGTAGTAGTATAGTCTTCTAACTTCAGCTTCTGTACAGCCACTTCTGATATTACTTTTTCACAACTGCCCGAATCAATGATGAACCTGCACACTTTGCCCCCAATGGTACAGTGCACAGAAAGATGTTGTTTCACTTCAAGTCCTCAGACGACCCCTTAGGCGTATGGCACACCCGCCGTACCACCAGAAGAAGTCCCGTGCTTCGGCCTCTTCTTCCTTATTCACCTTATGAACATGATCTTCAACATAGACTTGTGTTGCTTCTCCGATCAACAAGCCCGGGCGTGACTGTTCTTGGGATGGACAGTCCCTTCTCAAATGACCAAAACTACCACAACTAAAACACTGACTACCACACCTTCGTCAACCAGAAGAAGCCCAGCCATCCGATCTTGCGGCTAGAGAAGCCACTGGCCGAATGTTTCGATCAACGCCCCGACCCCCAAATGTGGAAGATTGAGACAGACCAGATATGGGATTTGGGACAAATGGTCGACCCCCACCTCCATATGGACCACCAAAATTGCTTTATACAAAATGACATATTTGCTGAGTTTCAACCTGAAGTACACGTTGATGAGCCCAGTAAAAGACACCGGCGAAAACATATTAAGAACAACATGCAAATTCAACCGTAGACCACCAATGTAGCGCCCACTAACAGATCCTTTCATTACGCACTATCAATTGGTAAAACTCTATGGAGTAAGCATCTACAGAGCGGTTGCCCTGCCTTAAATTTTGTAACTGCTGATACAAGGTTCTGGTATAATTAAAAGGAAGAAACACCGTCTTCAACTGTTTCTTCATCTTTTCCCACGACTGAATTTTCGCCTTGCCCTGATAGATCCGATTCTATTTAAGTTACTGTCACCAAGTAGCAGCACGACCACGCAAATGCATAGCCACCAAGGGTACCCTCTTATTGTCGGACATCTCTTTATAATCCAAAATCTTCTCTACTGCCGCTAGTTAATCGAAGAATTCATCCACCTCTATCCCATCGTGAAATTCAAGGATATCAACCTTGATTCTGGATTCTCAACACTGAAACGCATCCTGCTATTGTACACAAGGCGGCTGTACACGACCACCACATGCCTTCGATAAGGTCTCCTCGTCTGACCTCTCGTCGATTCATATCCTTCTTCTCCATCACTTCCGGGGCCACAACGTCGAGGGGCAGGAGGTGTTCCGTTCTGTACAACCTCGGTCGCCCATGTCATAAATTGATCAAATTGAACTGTCAATGCCTCGATTTGATTATGCAGATCTGTAACTTCATTAATCTGGCCACCATGACCAGCACGTCCTCTTTTACGAACCATGCTCTGATACCAAATGNAAATTGATCAAATTGAACTGTCAATGCCTCGATTTGATTATGCAGATCTGTAACTTCATTAATCTGGCCACCATGACCAGCACGTCCTCTTTTACGAACCATGCTCTGATACCAAATGATGTAGTTCAAATCCACAAACACAATAATAACAAATCAAAACAATTTGCACTTAAGAAAACAAACGTCTTTTCTTAAGTCATGGAACAACCAAAAAACTTATAAGACGTTTTAGAGTCTTAAATATGAAAAGAACGGATAACCTACTAGGCTAGCAGTCCCTTAATGGGTTGAGCTACAAAGCAAAATAAATAAATACTGAAAATAATGAACTAAGAGACATTAAGTGCCATTTTGACTTAACAAATGAATTCAAACATTCAAAATCCATCATACAACATGGAAAACCAGTAAGTTCAATGGAAGTCATCACGAGCTTTCCAAAATGGGGTCATGGGACCAAAACGGACACTATATGCAAATGTTAAGCCATTTTCTTCGAACACGTCGCATTCTAGGGTTCCAAATACACAAGTGCCTGTTCCTCCACATAACCTCATTATTCGCCCCGGATACATAAATCATTAATAAATACTACTATATTTACAACAAAACACTTATTATAAAAATAGTTTTATTGTAGCATGTAAGAAATTTTAATGATGATTCTCATTTGTTATAACATTACATATACATGTGTAACTCAATATTAGAAACTTAACGGGTTTAATCATATACATTCACATATCATTTGATTCGTATGAATGTTGTTCTAACTTGAACAAATCTAAGTGTACAGTAATACGGTCACTAAATGTGTTCATTACCTGAAATGCAATAGCGTTTGACCTTCTCATACCATATGCACGTAATTATGAGAAACTTACTGAGATGATATCCATTGAGTTGAAAATCGATGAAAGGATTGAGACCTTAAAAATTGAGTACAACACAGGTAGGAATATGGCCCTAATGAGGATAACAAATGACAGCTCACTACTTTTTTTTTTGGAGCTAAAGAAAAGGGATCCACAATTAAACAGCATATGCTCTACGTATTGAAGAATTGGATGCAGTGAACATTAATGCACCTGAATCAGCAATCAGATCTTACTTTGAAGTGCCATAACTTAATGAGTAGTTTCATCTTCTAAGGTTTAGATGATGAATGAGTTTGTTACAAGCATGGATATAACATATTTCCAACCGGAGAAGATGAAAATGTCCAGGATCATGTTGGAGTTTCAAAACCTAGTGTTGTGTATGTTATAGAGAATCTGATCTTCAGGGACAAGAAAGTCATGAAGAAGACAGTCGTGTTGTATGCCATACACAACAACTTCTAGTATAGGGTGAACAAGTTCGACAAACATGAGTACGTGCTAAAATGTTGAGTTTAAATCGCAAGCGAAAACTCAAAGTTTCGAGAATGGGCAGAAGAGATTCTTTCAAAAGTTCGTTATATCCGTAATATCCATGCTTGTGAGATGGATACAATGATTAGAGATCACCGTCAAGCCAAAAGTTCTTTGGTAGGTTAATTTATAAGACATAAATATACGTCTGCCAAAAAGATATACACACCTATTGACATTATGTATGATATGTCATCAATGTACGGACTAGCATTAGGGTACAGTAAGACTTGGAGAGCTCGGAAGAATGCATTGGAGTCAATAATGTGTGATCCGAATGTGGCTTATAGTAAGTTAGTCGTGTACTTCAAAGAACTTGAAGAGAAGAATATGGGATTGAAAACAAGTATCAAAATTGATGGTGATGGACATTTCAAATATGATTCATGTCATTGGGTGCTTCCATAAAAGGGTGGGTAGAATGCAAACATGTGGTCGTTATTGATGTGATATAGTTGATTGGGATAACTGCGTGCACACAAGATGCGAATGATTCAATATTCATAATCATTTGGTGTTGGGGATTCAGAGAATAATGAGTCGTGGTGCTAGTTCCTTAGACAATTCACGGAAGTTTATGATGAGAGGTATAATATGTGTTTCGTATCAGATCGTCATACAAGCATAGAACATGCTATAAGTAATGTTTATCCGAGTATAACACATGGATTTTGTGCACGTCATATACAACAAAACCTTAGGATAACCTTTGGAAGTTGTGGGAGCAACATCATAAAGAATTTTAACCCAGCAGCGAGAGCATACACAAAGCATGATTTCGAGTGTCATATGAAACAACTAGATGAGATAAACAAGAGTATCAAGTCAAATTGGTAATGTTACTACATTCACTCATCTCTAAGTTTGTTTAATGTTAATAGCATACAAATGGATGGAAGCAAAAAATATTTATGTTGGACATTTTACCTTGGTTCACACATGAAGGCTGTTAAAAGATTTTCCTAGTAAATAGCTGTAATTTTGTCATAAGGAAAATTGACTCCATGATGTGTTTGGCTAACATTATGGTTAACATATCCTGAGAATTTTTACATAGTGTCATTTATATATGTGTAATGTAATTTGTTTCTAATGCAAAAGAGTTTAAAAAATCATGAAAATTAAAGTTTTACATGTAGTTTTATCATTTCAGTATTACTCTAACTGGTGTCACTCACTAATCAAATTGTATTATCTGGACTATTTTTTTGTAGGACAAAATTGAATACCATAAGTGGTCAATGGCACACATGCAAACTAACAGATTTTCCGCCATCACGTCGAACATCGTGGTGTTGGTAAATTTAGTTATGAAATCCGTGAAGCACAGTCCCATTGACTATTCTTTGGAATCATTGAGGCACATAATATATAGACAAGGTATTCCAAGAACATGAGTAGTGTGCAAAGAACATTCACTCAACTCCCATCGAAATTGGAGATATTGTTGAGAACTAATGCGAAGCGGTCAATGAAACTTAAGGTAACATGAACAACAATCCATGTTGCTTGCTTTTGATTTTTTTGTTACATTGTGGAATACTACTTTTAATGTACTTCATTAATTGTATGATAAATCAGCATGAAAACACTAAGTTATACCTGACATCAGACTCGTGTATCTTAGGTGTCTATATCAAATGATTTTTTATATCAAGTGTCAAAAAAGAAAACAACATGTTGATTTGAGGTCTTTAACATGCACGTTCTATCGCTCCCAGGTGGATGAGGTTTCGTGTTAACATAATGCTGTTATTGGTGATAGGTGCGATCAACAGTACAATTATTGTTCTATATACCACACAAAAAATAGTTATGTTGGTTCTTATGTTGGGTGCATCATACCACTCAATGATCGTGGCCAATGGAGAGAGTATATAATTATAGTTGCCGCGATGCCGCCTCCTAAATCAAAGAGACAACTGGTCTGGCCAAAGAAGACAATGAGAAGGTCAAGGCTAGAATTGATACAAACAAAATGTGCAACCAACCTCAACTTCTTAGTGATATACGAAAGAAATGAGCTTTGGATGAATAGATTAGTGATAAATCCTTTACCATTTGGATTATCCTTCTACCAGCTACTATTAATTTACATTGTGGGATTTTTCAATGATTAAGATTCTATGTTTTGTAATCAATATTATTGTTAACTGGATGTTTCACATGTATTTATTTGATTTATGGAATAGTATGTACAACTCCAATGTTTCTCAATCAGAACATTGAGCCTAATTTTAATGCTGCAAATTTCGTACCATAATCTAGGATTTTGAAGTGGTGGATCAAGATAAATTGGGACTATTAAATGCCCCTAAATTTGTTGGTCCTTTTGACGATTCTTCCTCACAATGTCAGAAAGGATACCTTATGGACATATCTTTTGTGGGACTTGATGATTTGATTTGAACAACACTTCCACCTTAATACATATCATAGATTGCTGCAATTGAAACATTATTCCCTATATAAATGTCTCACATATAATGATTTTAGATTTTTGTCGTTGAAATTATTTTTTACTATGTTTAGCACGAGTTAACTTGCTTAGTGCAAGACTAACATGTAATTTGCGAACCAACATGATTCAAAACGTAAATATGAATATTACATACAACTGAAATTAATTTCAAATTCTAAAAGATTCAGAGTATCCATAACATAACTGAGAATAATATTTATAAAAGCACTAAATTTTCCAATGCAATGAAAGATAATCATCATGCCAAAAGAAATATATCTATCTGGCCAGACATAATTCAAAAATTAATTTCATCCATTGACACTATCATTTCGAATAGCTATACAAAAGAAAACAATATCCAAATATAAGGTCAATCACTCAACCATTCCCTTCATTTTCCTCTCCTTCCTAAGATTCCTTGGTACAGGTCCCAGTCCATTTCATAGACTTCAATTACCTTCTCACATCCATGCTTATATAGTTGAGTAGTTAGGTATGACCTTGACGTGTTGGCTTGGAATTTTCAGCCATGAGAGGATCTTCTAGTATATTATACTTTCAGTATACTTTATCTATCACATAAACTTCACAATCGTGTCTGCTAATGTGATGATATAATACTATGTCAGTGTTTTTAATAAGTACTGAGATACACAATAATATTAATGATACTGAGTAAGATAATGTGTTGTACGTGACACTACTGAATGCAATGTTTGATAACATACTTATGTTGGAATGGTGAAGTAGAATTGCCCAAAAATTAAAAAAAAAAAATCTTGAATTCAAGAAACAAGATCTTTTATTTTTTCACGTGTATGTTATATAAAAAAATAGGGATTCAAATTTTTACCTAAATTCGATGATCAATTCTTGAAATAGATTTGAATAATGAACTTGCAGCTTTTTGTATCACGAGTTTCTAGCCTTTTAATTCAAAAAACTTGATGCTTCAAATCTTCAAACATTCTATGGTATTCTCCAAAATCAAGACTACACCGACAGGTGGGTACCTTCTTTTAATTAAATCAAAAAACTAATTCTTGGATCGGACAATAAGAAAAAAAAAATTCACTTTTTCTTTCTCCAATTTGAACATTATAAAATTATGTATTATGATTGTTTTAGTCTTTCTATGCCCATCTAGTCTCTTTTTATAGAGATGAAGATATTCCAATCTATGTACAATAATAATTCAAATTTCAAATATTCTTAATTAAAATCGAAATAGGAGTTTTAATTAAAGTTCACATCTAATTAGTTTACATTTAATTACATGTGTAGCCTTGGAACTTCAATTACAATTAAAATCAAGTTTGCAACTTCTATAGCAATTACAACTAAGTACAAAACTTTATTGTAATTACAATTAAGCCTAAACTATTATTACTTGTAAGTAAGTCACAATACTTTATAGATCTACCACAAGGACCCGATCGGACATATATTATCCAAACTCCAATAATGAGATCTTGTCTAGTCGAATCTAAACTACCCAATCTAATTATTAGTCTTTGCTTTTTTAAATAACGGCAATAGAATGAACTCTGGGGTTGCATAAGATCACATGAGCCAATAAATCTGTAATACTTTTCTCTGACTGTAGTATATGCATTTTATCCCCTTACGAGATTCGATAATTCGGCACTAGCATAAATGACCGTTTAGCCCTTCTAATTATTCTCAGTAACTTAAGTATTACTTTCTTCAACGATCTTGTGAACTAATCACATATGTCGAAATTTAGCCGTCGTTAAACACTGAGATTAGAGTTTAACCATTCAACATAAAATACTTAAGAAGTCACTCTACCAATTTTCAGGACGACGATTCCCAACACGAATTCATGTTCTCTACCTCGCTCATTCTCAAGTTCCCAACTCACCGAAATATTTTGATCAATCAAATTGATCACATCATTGGTGAATCAAAGAACCATTAAAATTAGAAAAAGATATACATAACATTGTCAAGGAATTTAGATGAAATACACGACAATTAAATGAAATTTAATTCTTTGCAAGATCTTGCTATGTAATTAAACTAGACACGTAATTCGTTCAATACACTCTACGTGTACTAGTGTCACCTTTAATTATTTATGTGATAAGGACAATCACTAATCTGAATAGCGAATCAATCAATACTATAATCTTCCAGTACAAGGTGCCAACCCTGATACATTAGTTGCGAACAAATTATTTATAATCAAAATATAAGTTTTGTTACATTGTATTTCTTAACGCAAACACCCAATTGATATTCTCACAAGTGATCATCGAGACTTAATTCGCATACTTAATAATAAATAAATAAATAAATGAAATCACAGTTTATTTGTTAAAAATTATTATTTTATCATAGCAAAATATATTAAATGGGCACACAACCCAACAACTTACAGTGCTCATCTTCACTGAAGAGTGGTTAAATGCGCTCAAACACATCGATGATGTTGGGCTGCCAATCATTGATATTGACCATGAGACAAGGCATTATGTATGAATATGGCTCTACATAGACAACGATAGTTCAATCTCTAACTGTTAACATGTTTAAGTTGTATACATGATGCACCGTCTCTTAGATGTGAAAGTACCAAAGTATCCAATGCGCTTTCTTGTCCATCATGATAACAATGATGATTTGATCTACGTCCGGCCATCGCATATTACAATGCATGTAATCGATTTGCATACTCAACAAGAGATTTGAACTTTGATATTTTCCCTATATCGTCCCTGCAGGTCCTATATGCAAATCTAACCATAGAGCCGAAGAATGAATCAGTTGTGGTACATTTGAAGGACATTAAAATGCTGAATTTGAGCAACTTTCATAAATAGTAGAAACAAACATTCAAGTGTTGCAAAGAAATAAGGGGTCCATCATTGATATTGTATTATGAATACAGTGAGGTTAAAAAAAGAGTTGTACATTTTCCATACATATCGAATCCGTGAGGTATATGTTTGGTTGATAAAGCTCATGCTAGCAAGCCTTCGAGTTGACTGTGTATGGCCAAAACTGGAATGGAGGATTAGTGCATCTTTTTTAGGTAGGAACTGGAATTTACCGTTTACAACACATGTAATAAAAAAGTTGTATATTAATTTAAAAATCACGCTATACAGGTGGTTGGCTCTATAACCATTATTAAACCATTCATAAAAAATTTCAACGCAATCGGCATTTGGGGGTTCCATTGATTTATTAAACGCATTCATCATGTACTCAATAGTGTTCTTGGGATACACAAAAGGCTCTTGATAAGTAAACTATTTTTGAAAATCATACATATTAAACAAAACATAAAGTAGATGGTGTTTGGCTAGATGATTACCTGTGTTTGGTCTGAATTAATTCATAAAAAATAAAAAGGGTGTTCATTCAAAAGAGGAATATAGTAAAAAACACATATATAGATAAACAAATGTTTATGTAGAAAAGCATATATTACTCAAATGAACAAATAAACATGTTATACTGTAGCTTGTGTAATATATGTCATATATTTATGTTATTGACTAACGTACCTCCATTGGATGTAGTTTTTGAACAAGAACGTCTTTGCCAAATTCTTCGCTCACTTACAAGCGTTATATGTGAGACTGACCACCCGATTATAGGAACAATTGCTTGTGTTAGTGATATTAAAAAAAATGCATATAATATAAAATATCAGATATAAAGCAATAGGTGTGAAATCCCTCGCATTTCATATAATGAGATGTACGTTTTACACGAATAACTCAATTGTATATCAGTAATTCCTGATTTGCAGATTTTGTTTTCAATGACGTTCCACCCTTTATGATCTCATCAACTGAAATAAGGTCCTCTTTCGTATAGTTTATATCATCAGGTACTTCGATTGGTAACAATTGCTTGTTAACATCATACGCGCATTCAGCTGTGACAGGATTTCATTCATTGTGGGGGGTTTATGAGTCTGAAGTCCTAATGTCTGGTTGACTATCTTGGAAGTTGTTCATCAATTGTAGGGACGTAACCTTTACATATTTTTTCATTCAATATTAACTCTACATACACGCTGTCCAAATATTTAATATAACTATTCATATTAGTTTTTTATTGTCTCTGCTTCATTTGATTGATTTACAATACTGTCGTGTGTATCCCATGCGTTGTATAATTCTTTTCCCGCCCATACAAACATTCTCGTGAGTGTTTGGTAGAATTGGTTTCCAAAGTTTGTTCAATACGATTATCTTCAGCCTTGAGTTTTGCCTGTGAAACCATAACCTGAACTTGTTGTTGGGAACCAAATCAATCATGCGCAGCGAAAATTAAAACAATATTCAATTCCCACCAAGGATCTACATTGTGTTTAGATAGAAATTGTGATAGAATTAATACATTTGATGAATTCCACAAGCTCCTTTACTTTTTCTTGAACTCCAATGATCACGATCT
>CAIGRP010058964.1:0-12134 GCA_903798385.1 Fraxinus cuspidata | reverse complement strand
TTTTTTTTTTTTTTTGTCATTTTTGGAGTATTAGCAAATATTTGTGAACTTGGAAGCCGAACTACCTCTGTGTTGCCTCTTCTCACACACAGAACCATTCGCCTATTTTTCTTATACCATGAACCTTTATGTTAATTTTTCCTCTCCAAGATTTTTCACTCCTCTCCCAAGGCACTTTGAACCGTGGATTTTTTTATCTTTTTGGGGGTTTTTCCAAATCGTTGTGATATGTGTTGGATTCCGGTATTTTTTAATTTCTTGAGGAGATGAATGCCACATATTGCCCAAAAGTGAATGTAGTACAACTTCTTGATTTCTCTTGCAGCATGTAGGTGTAGCGAAAAATCTTGTAGCATCTTTGAATGGGTTTCAATGTGTAGAACAATCGAAGATCTATGGTTTATTTTATTTAAGTTTTTTATGTGACCTTGTTTTTAATATTCGTTTTCTACGGTATGTCGTAGGGTTTGTTTTGCTATGTTGAAAAATTTCTAATTCGAAAATATAATTTCAGGGTATTTAATAAAGAAGTTACTCCGTATCTGCACTGTTCCTAAGCATGTGTACCAAACTATTGTTTCCCTCGTTAATTTATTCCCTAATTTGTCTTCTTTTTTCATACGCAAACCCACTCCCTAACCTTTGTGTCACCTCTTCTCACACACAGACCCACTCCCTCGTCTCGCTTCTATCGTGAGTGATGTGAACCCACGTAGCAATAGTTGCTCTGAAACCCACAAATGTTGAATCACAACCCCAAGAAAGCTACAAGTCCTGTTTGAAGCTTGAACCAATAATTTATTAAATCGAGGAACCAAAGTTATGAATTTCTTGAACGCCACAAAGAATAAAGTTTGATAGGTTTGAAATTAAGTTCAATGAAGAATAAGAAGAAATCAAATCTTGCTTTATTATTTCTCTCAGTAAAATGCCTTCCTTTTTTTACAACGAAAATAATGAATCCAATTTATAGGGAAACTCATAAAAGCATAATTAAAACAGAATTATATCACAAAGATATTTTAGAAAATACCATAACAAGAATTGTACCAAAAAATAAACTTTTAAGAAAAAACTGAAAAAACGAGTCCAGAAATTGAACTATGTGACCGCATAGAACTATCAAAATTACACTTTTTTCGTTTCGGGAAAGTACATGCGACATCATCCCATTTTATACTATGCATAGATCCGACTAGCTTCCAATTTTTTTCTTGATACCAACACATCCAACTTGTTTCCACCTTCATGCACAACATGAAACTTGGTGTTTAGCTTGTTAACTCAAACTCTTGGCCTCCGTAGCTTGAACAACTAAATGCATGGCTTCGTTGATCCTATTTGCTCACAATGTCGTAATTGGTTCCGCTTCAAGTTCAGCCAAATCTTTGTAAGTTTGTGGCACTCTATGGATCCTATCAAAAAGGGTAAAGAAAATTCAAGAAAAAAAGCTAGGATGCTCAAGAAAAGCGCAATCCAATTTCAAGAAACCTTTTTTGGCAATTTCTTGCTGTGTTATTTTCCAAGAAACGCCATCTTTACTAATGTTCAATACATAAATAATCACTGGAAATCAATCTTGTTTTGAAAATTGCTTAAACCAATTTCAAGAAACCTTTTTCTTCGAGTTCTTGGGGGTGTTTCCATTCTTTATTTGACCTTTCCTTCTTGAGTCCTTTCTCGACTCTTGTCATCCTTCTTGTGTCTTGAGTTTTTGTTGATTTGAACATTGGAAGGCTAAATTCTTGAAAGTTAGCTAATCTAAGAATGTGAAAAGAATGCATAGATAGGAAAAAGGCAAGAGTGGTGAGCTTATTATAAGAAAAAAGCCAATCTAGAGTGAAACACTTGAGTTTATGTTACTTCTCCAAGTTATCATATAGGGAAGAGAACAACAAATTCTTTACTTCAAAAGAAATGCAACAATAATATGAGAGGTTGAATGTGTTTGGAAAAATTAGGGATATAATGGATATGCAGGGTAGAAAGATTGCAAACTTACAAAAAGGACATCTAAAAAGAGTCCCCGATGTTAGGAGGCAAGATAGGCGATTCTATATCCCTAAGACTAAATTTGAGGATGAGAATGAAGTTGAAAGTAAGAATGAGAATGACCAAATTTCGGTGGCTAAAGTTGGTAGAATGAGGAATAGAGGAGATATGCAAGAAAGGGGGACTTGAAGCTAGAGACCAAGATCGAGATAGAGTTGATAGAAACTTGGTAATATTAAGATGAAAATGCGTTACTTCCGAGGTAGAAACAATCTCTAAGTTTACTTTAAGTGAAGAAGAAGTTGGAATTGATCTTTGATTGCCAAAACTAATTTGAGGAGAAAAAAGTGAAGTTAGTAGTGATAGAATTTACTAATTATGCAATAATATGGTAGGATCAATTAGTGACAAATAGGAGGAGAAATCACGAAATACCTATAGAAACCTAGGGTAAATTGAAAGCTCTCACAAGGATGAGAATTGCATCTAGTCATTACTATAGAGACCTTTTTCTTGTGAACCCCGTAGTAGGATTTGATATGAACCCCAAGAAAGCTATCACATGAACCTTGACCGTATGATTTCCTGAATTAAGAACCAAGGTTTGAAGGGTTGAATGCTACAAAGATTGGAAATCTTTATAAGTTTTGGATAGTTCAATTAAGGACAAGATTGAGAGAGAATCCTCACTTTATAATTAATCTCTCAAAATTAAATGTTGTTCTTGTTTGTACAATGAATATGCCTTATATAGGCAGACTCAAAACCCTATTCTACTTCAAAAAACATCAAGAAAATAGTAAACAAAATAAAGTTCTAATCAAAATGAAAAACCAAACACCGTACAGAATTTTTATACCACGTGTAGGCATGATATAATCTTTGCGTGGGTATGGTTCAATCATTTTGCTATATAATCTTTCTGTGGGCATTTTTATTAATTTTGTGCATGGTGGTACATTCAGCCCTCATTTTAAAATTTAAATGAATTCGATATGTTTGCAATGTTTTGGAACATTGCCTAATCTTGGGACATCTTGGCGCATTTGACTAAGACATTTGATGCACTTTAGAGTATCAATGAGTTTTGCACAGTTTAGTATAATTTTGTGTGTTTTGGTATGTTTCATCAGGTTTGTATAGTTTGTCTCATATTTCATAAATTCAAGAAACTTGTTCATTCTTGCACTTTTGTGTACATTTCATGTACCTTATTACATTTTTGGTCCACATAATTCATTTCACACAACTTAGTTCATTTTTGGCGCATTTTGAATATTTCATGCACTGTGGTACATTTTAGTGCATTTTTATACATTGTGAAGTGAAGTGTTTTATTACAATTTGCTATAATTTGAGACAATCGGGTCTTCTTTTGTTCATGTCATTTACTTTTATAGGTTTTGCGCAATTTGATACATTCTGGTGCGTTCCGGTATGTTTTGGCACTTTTTTTGTATATTTCGCTCATTTTTCTACACGTTTGGCCGCGCTTCGAATTGTTCCTTGCAGTTAGGATAATTCTGGTTCTGAGGTGAACCCACATAGCAATACTAGCTTCGAAACCTACACAAGATTGAATCAAAAACCTAAGAAAGCTAAAATTTCGGTTTAAAGCTTGACCGAACAATTTATTAAATCAAGGAAGTAAAGTTATAAAGGAACTGAACCCGTTTATCACAAAAATTATGAACCTTGCTATAAAGTTGTTGAACACCACAAAGGTGAAATCCTTGATAAGTTTGAAATTGAGTTCAGTGAAAAATAAGAAGAAAGCAACCTTGCTTTTATTTAATCTCTCAAAAATTAATTAGTTTACAATGAAAGAATCAGGCCATATATAGGAAACCCTAATTAAAATGAAAAACGTCAAGGAAACATAGCTCTAAATGAAAAGGGAAAAATTAAACAACCTTCAAATGTTTGTACTACGCGTGCACCAGCTATTCTCTCGCGCTCGTACCGTTCAATTGATTTGACTATGGGTTGAAATTTTACCTCCATAGGTGTGCAACCTATTTTACCTACGTGCGAGCATTGCTTTTCAGCCACACTCCAGGCTTCACTTCTTCTAACTTAGCTCGAATTAAGTGCACTTATTTTGGTTCATCTTCCACACCCAACATGGAACTTGATTTTTTGTTCATTACAATCGAAGACTCAGCCCACGTAGCTTGAACAAGTAATCCCTTGGCTTCCATGATCTTCTTTGCTCGTAATCTTGTCATTGGTCCTTCTTCTACAATCATCGAATCCTTGCTACGTTTCTCATCATTCCATCCCCTTCAAAATGATTCATCCTCGAATCTCCACTTGCATCAAATACAATATTGAAAGTAGGAGAAACGTTATACTCACATGAAAGAACCAATTTATAGGCATTATCATTGATCTTTTCAAGCACTTAGAACGGTCCATCTTCTCTCGGTTGCAATTTTGACGTCCTTTGAGCCAAAAACACTATTTTCTCATATGCACCCACTTCCAAACACCTGGTTCAAATGTAACATGCGGAGTTATTGCTTGAGTAGCCCAATGCTCATTCTTCTTCTCAATTTGACACCACATCTTCTCATAGATTAATCTTACCAATTCATCCTTCTTCCCATCTAGACTACATTTTTCATATAGGTAAATGAATTAAATCCAAAGGTGTTAATGGATTATAACCATATACAATTTCAAAAGGTGTATAAGAAGTAGTGGAATGCATGACACTATTATATGCTAATTCTATGTGTGGCAAGCAATCCTCCCAACTCTTTAAATATTTATTGACCATAGCGCGCAAAACTTGTGTCAATGTCCTATTAACTACCTTAGTTTAGTTCCCAACTTAAGCCATCTAAAAATGATTAAGGAACTTAAAATCTTTATCTAACACAATGCTCCTAGGTATCTGATTGAGTCGCACTATTTTCTTAAAGAATAAGTTAGCTATGTGGGTGGCATAATCTGTTTTATGACAAGGAATGAAGTACACTTTTGAGATTTTTTTTGATAAAGTCTTGCTTGGTTTCAATTGAAATCTAAATTTTAATAAAAATCAAAGTTCACAATTAATTTTAATAACATATTTAATGAAATCCATAATTTTTCAAATTTTATAAAAAATTACTAAAAATTTAATTTTAATCCCCACCAAACAGGGGCAAAATCACAATAAATTTTATATTTATCTCTTTTCTCTTACTCTCTTCCTCACGCCTTTTTGCAAAACTTTAACCTTTCTAATTTTAAAATTTTTTTCTCCAATTTCTCTACAAATTATCACATTTATTACAAATCTCGACTTTCCAATCAAATTTTCAGCTAATTAGAACCTAAATTTGCATTTTCTCCTATCAAATTGTGTATATAGAATATGTCGAAACTCATTATATCCAATTTGACTTATATTCAACGAATTGTGTTAATTTGATTGATTATTAGTATTGAATATTGGTTATATGTTTTTCCTTTCGATTACTTGAATTTATTATTTGTATCAAATACACTATAAAATTTTTAAACATAAATATACATTTTCTTGTGATGAGCAAAATAGTAATAAAATAATTGTTCAAAATCAAATGGATAAAATTATGAGCAAAATATTAATGAAGAAATGTCTTTTAAATGTAAATCTTCATTTTCTCGTGTCAAGTATGTATCATTCAAATATAGGATTTCATTATGCCCCCTAACTCAAAATGTTAGTGTCTCTCCGTGTCGAAGTACTCCTTGCTACTCCTTTTCTTTTTAGTTGCCTCTCCACCTTCATAGCAACATGTAACATGTCATCCAACTCCATATAATAATGATTAGGTACAAATCTCTTCCTTGTGATAGCCTTTAATTCACCCCATATTTCAATAGGCCTCTCATGATTCCTCCTCCTACTTGTTGCTAATTGATCCCACCATATGATTTCATAATGGGTAAATTCTATTACTGCTAGTTTCACCTTTTTCTCCTCAAAATAATTATGACAATCAAAGATAACCTCCAACTTTTTTTTCCTACTCTAAATATGCCTCCGGATCATTTCTACCTTGGAATGAAAGAATTTTCATCTTAATGCTACCCAAACTCCGATCATCCCTATCTTCACCAAAGTCTCTAGGATCTCCTCTAGGTCCCCTTTAATTCCTACTCCAATATTCGATCAACCTCATTAGCACTATTCACTTCATTCCCATAATCAAATTCAGCTTTAGGATCATGCCTACCTTGCCTCCTAACATTAGGAACTCTAGTAGACTGCCCCCCTTTGTAAGTTAGCTATCACTGTATCATGCCGATGCATTATATCTCTAATTTCTCCAAATACCACATTCATACTCGCGAATTGTTGTTATAGGGCTCTCATCATGAAAGCTTCATTGTCTCCTTCTCTAGTTATTGATTTTTCTTTATCAGACATCCTAATAACTTTGTATGCCTAATGTGTTTGCACTCGTGTTTCACTCAAATTTGGCTTTTTCTCTCTAATAATCTCACCATTCTTGCATTTTTCCTCTCGGTGCTTTCTTTCAAGTTCTCTAAGGAGTTAATTGATCTCAATCAAAAATTCTCACCCCGTGACATTCAAATCCACATGAACAATGAATTTGAGAAGGATAATGACTCGAGAGAAAGGACTCAAGAAAAAAAATGAAAGAAAGAAAATGAAAACACAAACAAGAATTTCCAGAAAGTGTTTCTTGAAATCAATTTATACCTTTTCCACAACAAAATTGATACCAATGGATGATTTAGGTATTGATCTTTCTCTCTTTAATGCAAGTCAAGATTCGAGGACAAATCTTCTTGAAGAGGGAGGAAGTGATAGGATCCATGGAGGGCAACTAACTTACAAAGATCCAACTCAACTTGAAGAGGAACTAATGACATCATCGACAGAAAATAGGATCAATGAAGCCATACATTTAGTTGTTCAAGCTACAAAGGCCAAGAGTTTGAAATTAACAAGCCAAACACCAAGTTTCATATTGGGCATGAAGGCGAAAACAAGTTGGATGCATTGGAATCAAGAAAACAAAATTGGAAGTCAGACGGATAACTATGCTATCCCATAGTCCAAAACAGGATGCTGTCGCATGTACTATTCCCGAAACAAAGACGTGGAATTTTGGTTGTTCTATGAAGTCGCAAGAGTGATAACTACCCGGTCGCATTGTTCATTTTCTGGACGCACTTTTTCAAATCTTTCCTTGAAGTCTGCTTTTGGTAGAACTCTTATGGTATCTTTTTAATATCTTTTTGATATTATTCAGTGTTAATTAGGTTTTTATGCGTTCCTTATAATAAATAGGATTCATTATTTTCATTGTAAAAACAACACATTAATGAGAGATTAAATCAAAGCAAGGTTGCTTTCTTCTTGCTCTTCATTGAACTTAATTTCGAACTTATCAAAAATTTCATCTTTGTGGCGTTCAATAATTTCGTAGCAAGATTCAAAGTTTTTGTAATTAAGGGGTGATGTTCTTCCATAAATTTGGTTCCTTGATTTAATGAATTATTGGGTCAAGTTTCAAACCAGCATTTTAGCTTTCTAGGATTATGATTCAATCTTTTTATGGGTTTCGAAGCTACTATTGCAACGTAGGCTCACATCAGTTGGTATCAGAGTTTTTTTTTTTCTAAATATTCACCTTCTTCGTCATTATTCATCGCGCTCGTGAGTCTTTTCAGATCTTTTCATTTTTTGGGTCTTTCGAACAGATAAACATAACAAAAACATTCAAGAAGCGTTTATGCATTAGATTAGTGCCCCAAATCAATTCTTTTTTCGATTTTTGGCCTTTTGTTGAATTTTCGCACTGTAAAACAAATCCAAAAAATGTAAAAATAAGAAAATAAAATAAAATCAGCAATTAAAAAAAAGTTTCAACAATAAGAAAATCAAGTTTCCAAGCCAAAAAGTGTCTGATTCGTTTCAATAATCACTTTCTTGAAATTTCTTGAAACATAAATTCTTTCAAGAATTCAATTCAACTCCGAAATACCCTTTGGAGTAAGTATTGTTGCGAAAAAGGCGAGAATCGAATTCAAGAAACTCTTTCTTGAATTTGGTGTTTCCATTCTATTTTCCATTTCTTTTCTTGAGTCATTCGAGATTCAAATTCCTTCTACATTTCTTTGTTTGAACTTCACTAGGGGAGAATTCTTTCGATTGAGATGAGATCGAATTAGTTCATTAAAGCAATTGCAAGAAAGTAATGAAGGAAAAGGGCACAAACGCTTGAGGAAAATATTATTTTAGTTCATAGGATGTTGAAAAAGAAAAGAGGATAATATCATTTCTTCATGGCAATGCAACAAAAT
This sequence comes from Fraxinus cuspidata, assembly GCA_903798385.1. Classification (NCBI taxonomy): domain Eukaryota; kingdom Viridiplantae; phylum Streptophyta; class Magnoliopsida; order Lamiales; family Oleaceae; genus Fraxinus; species Fraxinus cuspidata. Next base: position 3,830 of record CAIGRP010058964.1, on the reverse strand, counting down.
TTTGAGACGATGAATGTGATGTGTGGGGAATTTAAGGATAGATTGGATGGGGTCCACATTGATTATAAATTACAAAGGGGGCAACCTAGAAGAGTTCTTAATGTTAATAGGAAAAATAGGCGTTATCCAAGTGCTAAAATTGACCAAATGCCGGTAGTTGGAGTTGCTAGGATGAGAAATAGAAAAGGCAGGCGTGAAAGATGGCCTAGACGAAATCATATAGACTTTGACTCGCCCATTAGTAGATAAAGCACTTGTTACGAAGCGTAGTGAGTTTGATGATTTGATGGAAAGTTCAGATTTCACAATCAAACAATTAATCATATGGAGAAACAAGAGAAGAAAAAAATAGAGAGTAAGAGAGAAAATAGAGAGGTGGCTGGAAATCATGAAAAAAAGAATCGAGCCACATGAGAAAAAAGAACAAGAGAGTGAAAAATAAATTAGAGAGATGGCTGAAGTAAAAGGAAAAAGAAGTGGAGCCACAAGAGAGAGAAGAAAAATCAAAAGTGAGCTTCCATGAAAAGGAGTGAAACTGAGAAAGTTTTAGTGAGAATTAACAAACCCCTCCCTAATTTGGCTATTTCTTTAATGTAGGGTTTTGAAGACTTGGTTCATGAGGTCTTTTGGGTTATCACCGATTCATGGAATTAAACAGCAAATTGAGGAGACTAACCAACACCGCCTAATTTGGATGTTGAGGAAGGTTAATCACTTGATCCCCGTGGAAGCAAAAGAGTTTCGACAACAATTTGGGAGTTTCAAGAGCAAGGGAAACTGGGTGTAAACATGAATTCACTAATGATAACATATCATCAACCCATACATAGCTAAGTTAGATGATATTCTAGTGCAATGCAAAAGTCTAGATAGATATGATATGCATTAGAAATGTGTTGTGCATGTCTTAAAGCATGAAGAATATTTTGTCAATGTTGAGTTCCTTAACTATTTTGAGGTGAATTTATGGACTAAGTTAGGGACCAAACACTTAATTTCCACTACTCATTTTGATATTGCACATGGTCATAATCCACTGTCTTTCTTGGATTTAATTCCTTTATCTGTTGTTGAAAGAGGTGGTTCAGATAGAAGGTTGAACAAAGTGCATCTCACGTTGATCAAAGAAGGAGGTGTATTACATTTGAACCGATGGTCGGGTTTGGGCGCACGTGAGGAAGGCACGTTTTCAAAGGAGGTGTAAATTACATTCCAGGGAGATGGACCATTCCAAGTGATTGAAATGATAAATGATATTGCCTATAAGACGGATTTTCGAGGTGAGTATAAGGTTAAACCTACTTTCAATATTACAAAGATCCAGCTCAACTTGAAGGGACCAATGACAAGATCACGAGCAAAAAGGATCATTGAAACCATGCATTTACTTGTTCAAGCTACGAAGACCAAGAGTTTAAAGCAATAACCCATACACCAAGTTTCATGTTAGGCATGAAGGCAGAAACAAGTTGGATGCATTGGAATTAAGAAAACAAAATTGGAAACCAGACGGACGGATAACTATGCTACTGTGTAGTACAAAATGGGATGCTGTCGCATGTACAATTCCTGAAACAAAAAAGTGGAATTTTGGTTGAACTTTTTTCTGAGATCTTTTTTGATAAAATTCCACTTTAATTAGGTTTTTATGGGTTTCTTAGAAATAAGATTCATTATTGTCATTGTAAAAACAACACATTATTGAGAGATTAAATTAAAGCTAGGTTGTATTCTTCTCTTTTTCATTGAACTGAATTTCGAACTTATCAAATATTCATCTTTGAGGCGTTTAACAATTTCATAGCAAGGTTCATGATTTTTGTAGTTAAGAGGTGTTTCTTCTAGTTTGGTGTACTTTTGGATTTCATGCGTTTTGGAATGTTTTGGCACGTTTTGACAAATTTTGCTCATTTTTTCATTCAGCCTTCATTTTAAAATTTAGATGACTTTGGTATGATTTATAACGTTTTGGTAAATTTCCCAATTCTCGGTACATCTTAGCGCATTTGACAAAGACATTTTGCGCACTTTAGTGCATCCATGAATTCCTACAATTTGGCATAATTTTGTGCGTTTTGGTATGTTTCATCAGCTTCGTACGGTTGGTCTCTATTTAGTGGATTTGAGCACAATTTATTACATTTCACATGGCATGCTACGTTTCGCACGTTTTGTCTAATTTCAAGAAACTTGTTAATTCTCGCATTTTAACTTGTGTTGGTTAAGTTAAGGTTCTTTAACTATATTTCTTTATTTTGGTACATATTTATGAGTTTGTTGGTAAATTTCCCTAATTTTTTTATATATTGGTATGTTTTGATTTAAATTGATTTTGTTTTAATACCTTTCTAGTTTGGTGTACTTAAGCCTTGGATGCATTTCATGAGTTTTGGTATGTTTTGGCTCATTTTTGACATATTTTTCGCATTTTTTTTTTAACATTTCATTGCTTTTCTACATTTCTCAGAGTTTTCATTTCTTAGATTTTGGTATATTTTGCAACGCTTCGATTTGTTCCCTGAGGATAGGATACTTCTGCTGCATTTGGAATAGTTGGCTTAATTTTGTACTTTTGAAGCCATTTGGTAAGTTACATGCAACTTGGTACATTTTTGCTCTTTTGACACGTTTCCTGGAATTTGAAATCCTTGGAAGCGTTCTACAACATTTCTCTATGTTTTGATTCCAATGTTCGGTTTAGCTTAAGAAGTAGATTTGAGCACAATTTATTATATTTCGAATGGCATGCTACGTTTCCTCTAATTTCAAGAAACTTGTTCAGTCTCGCACTTTTGTATTCATTTCGTGCCGCTTGGTACATTTAGGGTGCGCTCAGTTCATTTCGCACAACTTTGGATTATTCTTGTGCATTTGGAATAGTTGGCTTGATTTCTTTTCAATCCGTTTGGTACATTACATGCAACTTGGTACACTTTTTCTCTTCGGACACATTTTTTGCACTTTGAAATCTTTAGAAGCGTTCTGAACATTTTTGCTATGTTTCGACTCCGATAGTTCGGTTTATGTTGAGGCTTTTTGGTAAACTTTTCCAAGTTCGAATCATTTCGTGCATTCTTGTATATTGAATGCATTTTGTTACAATTTGGACACATTTCTTTTAAACTAGAAACCTTAAAGCCAGTTTCATTCAGTGGTGTACCTTTTGGCATTATTTAGTACTTTTCGGGCATGTTTTGTGTATAAGTTTGATGTTTTGGCCTGTTTCATGACATTTCTGACAACATGGGTAACAATTTATTATGTATCGAGCATGTTGGTAAATTTTGGTGCATTTTGGTCCGTTTCAATCATTTCGTGCATTCTTGTATATTGAATACAATTTGGTACAATTTTAATACATCTCTTATAAACAAGAAAATTAAAGCCAGTTTCATTCAGCGGTACCTTTTGGCATTGTTTAGTACTTTGCGGGTATGTATTTTGTATAGGTTTGCATGTTTTGGCCATTTTTGGACATTTTGCACAACGTGGGGTCAATTTTATGATTTATGCACTTTGGTAGATTTTGGTACGTTCCACGCACTTTGCTGCACTTTTGCTTATTTTTCTGCATTTTAGTACATCTGTAAACTTGGTGTATTTTTGCAAGTTTTGATGCATTTTGCAAAGTTTGTCACAATTTAGTGAGTTTAGTACATTGCTTTCGACTTCGTACAGTTTATCATGTTTTACCACGCATGGATACAATTTCGTACATTATGCTACATATTGGCACGTTTTGACACATTTCACAAAACTTCATATGTCATGGCACTTTTGTATACAGTTCATGCACGTACTCCCAGTTTTCCCGTTCTGCTTGCTCCTCG
>CAIGRP010058928.1:0-18128 GCA_903798385.1 Fraxinus cuspidata | reverse complement strand
GGATAACTATCTGAGTGTCGTAGTTAATATCTAACGTTCCGTATTGGAATTGGTCCTTTGACTTGAGGTCACATAGTGCCTTATATGAGGACAGTCATACTTTGGTGATGTTGGATGTTGCTCTGCCAAAGGTCGCTAATACAACATCGTTCGAGTGCGTCAAAAATCATATGAAGGTTGTGAATGGTCAATAGAGGATTCATCACTCTTATATAATAAGAGATTATGATTTAAGTTCTATCAAGTTAAGTTGATAATGATATCCTGTGCCAAGGTGAACTCATAAATCGGAAAAGAATTTTCGGCTTACATTGACTTAACAGTGTGATAGAAAATGTGATCGATAATTGAGATTGACAGATATCCATATCTCGTAATTGATCAGATCATATTGACAAAAGTATTATAGTTTCTCGGTAAACAAACAAGTTTGGTTTTGTCACATCACGTAACATTTTCCATCACATGTATTGCCCTGACACATTACTAGATGTCAATCTGGGACGACGAATGTGAATTGGTGATAAATTAAAAGGAGTGTTTTAATTTATCGACTTTGATTAGATCAAAATAATAATTCACGTTGTTAGACATCGTGATTGAGAACATAATGAGTCACACACAAAAGAGAACCAGAAGAATGAGAATCACTAATTAATTAATTGACAAGTGTTGAATAATTAATTAATTGAGCTGCTTATTAATAAGCCCGAATTAATTAATTAATTAATTAATCGAATTTAATTAATTAGATTAATTAAATAATGGACCGGGTTAAGTTTAAGAGATAGACCAAGCCCACTTGAACTTATATTAATAGGCTGTCAGGGTTTGAAATCTGTAGAGAATTAATTCATAATTCTTGCTAGCACAATAAAAGAAAACTTAACCACCATTCTTGTTCTCTGTGTGGATCACCATTGGAGGCTGGACGATTGGAGCTTAGATTGCAGATCGTGATTATTGGATTTCAAGAAATAGCAAAGGAATTTGTGGAATTCATCAAATGTTTTATATTTATTATCACAGTTTCTATTTAAATATAATGTAGATTATTGGTGAAAATTGAATATTATTTTAATTTTTCGTTGTGCACGGTTTATTCAATTCCCAACACTAATCACGGTGCAATTATTTTTCATTTATTTGTTGTCTAATCTTTCAGTGATGAGCTGCCCTTTTGAGACATCAAAGTCTTGGTGACTCAAAGGATAGCATGTTAGTTTCTCTTTGGTGCAGCAAAAGTGAAAAAGCCATTATCTCTACTAGATATACTGACGGTCTACTTTAGGAAAGGAAAGAATAATAATTGTTGGAATAAAATTGTTCTTATAGTACATTTTAAGTTTTAACACGTTCTAACTTAAAATAATAAGCTCATGAACTTAACGTCACTTGCAACTCTGAAAATAAAATGAAGAATTCTAGTTTTCTAGAAGCGATCAATAAAAACTTTATAATAATACGCTATACCAACATATTTTATTGGAGAATCGGTAAAGACTTCTACTATAAAAAAAAAGAGTCAAGAAGTGTATTTATGACCCAACTTTGTACATCTCGAGTCTCGATTATGACTTGGTGTATATTTGAATGAGTTCATGCATCTTACTCGATTGAACCAATTTTATCGTGAGGGCCCTTAAAACCTTGATTACATTCATGATAGTTGGATCGAATAATAATCTAATAGATTTTGACGTTAATAATATTTGTATTATAATGTAATCGATGAAATTATTAATCGATGAAATTTTATCGAGAATTCAAATGGCAGCTACATGGCCCACATAGAGGTCCATTTATTTTGTCGTCAACTTATTCCATAAATGAAAGACATTACAATAAATAAATAAATAAATAAAGCATGTATTCTTCTGACCAGTCTACTATAAATAAAGCATGTATTCTTCTCTTTTCACAAGTTTTATATTACTGAAATATAAAATAATTGTATAGACACAGTTATTGTATTTCTTTTTTCCATATTAGTTAATTGGATAAAATATTTCGTTCCCTTACCAATTGATTCTTTGTCTTTTATCTTGTTATTTGTTTACGATCGTATACTTCATATTGTGTCATATATATTACATCGATTCATTTTTTTCCCAACAAATAATTATATATATATATGGAACATCTTTAATATGTAATACTAAATTCTATTGAAAAAAAAAAGATTATATAATTTTCTTCTTTAACATTGTTCATTGCTATTCAATCATCCAAAACAAACATTTCATTTATGTTCTCGATGAGGGATAAGTTTGTCGTCGTACTTTTAATATTCTTAGCTTACACGAGTTTGTCTTTTAAGCAAAAAGTAGTGTATTAAAATTCACGTTTATTGACTGTTTTTTAACTAATCGTATAATTGAGCGACCAAGCACAACTTTAATCATACATCATATACAACGCTAGTTCACATATTTAGTTTTTCTTATTTTCTAGATTATTTGTTGTGGGATCTTCATCGTTAGAAATAATACTTGTACATCAGGAAAATGTTCTTACAAACATGTTTTGTTGATATTATATGTTAGATTAACGTCAAGGATTGTCTAGCATGTGAACCATACACAATTAAGAAGAAAGTAGATATGTGAGAAAATCGTCATGTGTGTGTTTTTTGTCCCTACGACAACTTGCCATTAGAGAATTAGTTAACGCTCTAAGAGGACGAAATATTCTTGGATAATTTAAATTTGATCAGTATTCTTAAATGCCAAATAATTGATCTTTCGTGATTAAGACAATTTAGTTTTAACTTTATTATTTAAAATAATTAAATAGATCTATACACAAAGCGATAAGGTATAGTCCAAATAGATTAAAAAGAACAAACCGAGCAAATGATAAGACATACCCTGTTGGATTTATTTCCATATTTGGACAATACAGCCCAAAAATAAGCAATCTCATGACAAGTTAATGATATCTGTGTTTTAGCTTAAAAGGTGTTTTCGAACAAGAAATTCTAAAATAATATAATTAAAAAAAAAAAACCTTAAACACGGTTGGCAAACATGCTCTATGTTTCTTTTTTTCGATGGAGTAGTTCGGTATTAGTGGGTTGTGTCTGGTTATGGAAGTTACTTTACTTTTTTCCTTTCTGGGTTCTTTTTTCACATTGGCTTACTTTGTTGGATGTAATTCATTTAGTTTAGATGATTATGGTTCCCCTAATAGGCGTCAACTCTCTAATAAGAGCTAGTCTTCCGTACTATCTCAAGAGTTGAATAAAAAGTGATGGAATATGGAGTTTGTATGTGTATATATATTCAAGGCAATGTCAATTTATATTATTATGAGCTCTACTAATAAGTTTACATCATATTTAAATTTTATTTACATGAAGATGTAAACAAGGTACCGGGCTTGATACATTTTAAAGTTTCTCTTTAGAGAATTTTCTGAAGAAAATAAGAATAGTCTCATCCGACTCAACTCGTTTGTCCTGATAAATGATAACCCATCTCGTTAGTTGCATATTCTTAGTGCAATTCATCCTCCCAAACATATTTGACAATTTTGGAGGCAATGTTGTATTTCTTTGCATTCAATTTACACCAAAGTAATGTGTTGAAATGCTTTGATCAAATTTTCATAACGACCATTTAATTAATTTATCAAATCATTTTAATTGGGTTGGATAAAATTCAAATAAATTTATTGAAATTTAAATCAAATCACTTTGGAGCAATTTCATTGTTCAACAGTAATTCAATATGTAACAGACAAACAAATACAAGAAAACTGAATAACACAGTAGATACAAAAACAAATGGATTCCAAAAATTACTTATGCCCTGTTTGAAAACACCTATTTTCCATGGAAAATTCCATTTTCCAACTTTTGGCTTGTTTGATACTATAAATTTACCTTGGAAAATATTTTCTAGGCATGCTACACGTGCACCATTTTCCAACTTTTGGATGAATTGGATTTCCCACATTTTTGGTGGGAAATCTGATTCCAGCTTTTCAGTTTTTTTTTTTTTTCGGAAACAAATTTTATAACCAATTGTAAAAAAAAAAATTCACTTTAATAGACAATTTTCATGTAAAACAAAGTCAAACGAACACTAAATTTTGATGAAAAAATGATTTTTTAGAAAATATTTTTTTTGTTTTTTTTCTTTTACTTTTTCGCAATGGAAATAATTCCTTTTCCCAACTTTTTGGTAGGAAAATGGAATTCTAGCTTTTGACCGTTTTCCATTTTTTTTTATTTTTTTGGTATTGGAAATAACTTTCATAACCAATTGTAAAAAAAAAAATTCACTTTAATAGACAATTTCCATGTAAACAAAGTCAAACGAACACTAAACTTTGATGAAAAAATGATTTTCTAAGAAATTTTTTTTTATTATTTTTTTTGACTTTTTGACAATGGTAACAAATTTCATAATCAATTGTAAAAAAAAAAAAAAACTTCAATTTAATGGACAATTTCATGTGAAATAAAGCCAAACGAACACAAAAAGATCCAAAGTTTCAAAAAATTTTCGGGTGGAAAATTATACCAATCAAACACACTTAATTAACAATTCACTGGAAAACAAGTTCTAGGCAATTAGGGCATGTTCTCTTTACCATTTTCAAGTCGTTTTCTGTTTTCGATTTTCCAAAACAGCGAAAACGTGTTCCCTTTCCCATTTTCGAAAACGTGTTTTTGAAAACAAGTTAAAAATTTATAAAGGAAGCACAAAACGACAAATTTGTCATTTTGAGTGTTTTCAGTTATAATAAAGTCAAAATTTTCAAAACGCGTTTTTGGTGTTTTCAAAATAATTTTTCAAAATGTAAAAAAGAATACATTTTCAACAATCTCAAAATGGACACTCAAAACACAAAACTCAAAATGAATTCAAAACTCAAAACACAAAACAGAAACACAAAGATGTTTGCCCTTTACTTTCCCTGGAATTCATTTTCTTTCCCTCCATTTTTCACATTTGCGATCAAACGGACCTTTAAAAAATTTGGTGAGGAGAAGCATAGGAACACCAAAACCAGCGTCTCATCAAGTTCTAGGTTGCCTCCCACGTTTATTCTGGCTACTGCAAAACCCAAAAACTAAAAAAATAATAAAAAAAAAGTTAAAAAAATTATAAAGAAATGGTAAAAGCTAAAAACACAGGAGTCAGCACAAATAACGGTCTCGAGCAATTAGGCGCTGGAAGCTCGTACGAAAAGACTACAATATCGCTGCGTTAGTTTGAGCCAGTAATTGAAGGTAACAAGGGCTCCATTAAAATTTTGGGGAAAAATAAAAACATTTTTAAATAGTAATAACTTAGTTAACGTGTGGTTAAAAAATAAGAAAAAATTTAAAATTTATGGGTAATATTATTTTGTTGAAAAATATAATTAAAAATAAGAAAGAGCAAAATTTTTTTTTAAAATGGAGCCCAATCAGGAGCACAGTAATTATGAACAATGCATAATAGAGAACATATTTTAATTTAGAGAATGAATTTTTTTATGCACTCTAACTATACTTTCTGTTTTGATGCTTTATTTTACTTTCCAATGAACATTTATTAATTTCTTATATCTCTCTTATTTGATATAAATTTTTATATATTAATGATCAATCAATTCAAGTTATTATATTCGTTATATTCAATTAAATGAATCACTTGAAATTATGTTTATGTAAATTTATTATTTATTTGTCATGCATTTGCCACCTTTAATTGATCATACTTGTTAGTGTTAGATTCAATTAAATGAATTGTGTGACATTGTATTTAAGTGAATTTATTATTTAATGTCGTGTAATTGTCACTTAGACTAGTGTTTGGTATTAGTGGTGCTGAATAGTATTACTCTATTTTAAGCATTAACTTTCTAAAATAGAGGAGATACTCTAAAAGAAGTCAACAATCTCAATAAGATAAGATAAGATGTGACTAAAATACCCCTCTATAAAATTTCAACTATTCTACGTGTACATTCTCCCTTATCCCTTCCTTTACACTCTTGATTTTCAACTCATCAATTACATCATCGTATAGATTTTCTCCGCATAGGGGAAAATGTCATCTAAAATGTTAGTTAGAATATACATTTAGTTTAATTCATAATTTTTTTGAAGGTTTGCTTTATTCCTCTTTGACACAGTTCTTTAAGCGAAATTAATGGGTTAAAACTTAAAAAGGCAGACAATTTGTCTCCAAACATGGCCCTTTAAAGCCCTCGAGTCCTCAGTTATTTTTTTTTGTCCTTTAATTTTCATTTCTTCGAACTTTAAATTTATATGCGAGTTAATCTTCACTTAATAGAAAGCAATCACGTACCTTACATGAGACATTCCTCTCAAGTGTGTTTTTGCCTAGTCCATTTCTTAATCACCAATCCCACAAAGTCTCCTATACCTTGCCATCGAGTCCTCACGTCGATCCTTCTTTTATATTTTAAAATAGATTTGTAAAAAATACTTATAAAAATTGAAAAAAAGAGGTCACGTGCATTGCACGAGACTGATTAACAGAAAGAGTGATGGTTTACATGTAATATTGAATGTTCGAGAATATGGCTATCTAATTGCATGTTTAAGCCCCATTTTCTCATGAAAATGTATTTTAGCATAGTATTTTGATAGAGAGTGTGTTGTTAAGAATAAGGAAAAATTTTAAATTTACATGTAATATTATTTTATTGAAGAAAGTGTGATTGAAAATAGCTGAGAGAAAAATATATTTTTAATATAATGGGATCAAACGAGCCTAAATGTTTAAATTGGGTATCAAGGTGCTCCGAGGAACGTATACGAAATTTCCTTAAAAGCCCTTTGGTCAAGTTCTTAAAAAATGACTAGGATTATTGGACTGATTAAGTAACAATTTTGGTGATTAAAGTTTTCACTCATTTTGACCGACTTGATTAAGGGAACCGTCTCCCCTGTTACCACGTGACTTGAATCACGGACTCCAAGAGTGTAATCAATGTGGAAAAAATCATCCATATTTATACAACGATCGAAATTCCATTCACACCCTTGATGAATCCCATTAATTACCAATAATATGCCGTCCCATTTTGACACGTGTCATGTCCCAAAATATGTGGCGGCTCGTTATAAAACATCCAAGGATAATTTCTCTCTCTTAAGTCTTAATTATTTTTTTCATTTCTAAAATTAAATAAATAAAGTAATAATTTATTTGGTCATCGGATGCTATAAAACAGTAGCATTTACATAAAACAGTAGCGTTTACACAAGTTTTGCGTTTTCCGGATACATCACTCTACTCCATCTTCTACCAGCTTAATTTTTTTCTCTACACTATGGTGTGTTTGATTGCATTTATTTTTTATGAAAACATCAATTTTTTACTTAAATTTTTACTTTGAGGTGCTTGATTGCTATTTTTTTCCATGAAAAGTATTTTCCAACTTTTAAAAATATATGCTTAATTTTCCTTGTTTTAAGGAAAAACATTTTTTTTTTGGAGTAGATTTTTGTTTTCCTCAAAATAAGGAAAATATTTTCTTTCCTAAAATATATTTTCATACCAATCAAGTACACTATACGTATTTATCAAGAAAAATCTTGAGCCCCCAAGGCATATCTCGAAGTGGTAGAAGGTGAAGGTAAAAAAAACTACAGCTTTGCTTGATGCTGCAGCATCAAGGGTTCGAATTCTGAAATATGAATTTGGTCATTGGGTAAGTGCAAGTGTACAAGCAGCATTCCACCCTGTATCTGCGATTTACCTCCTTCACCAAGCTCCAGAGCAGGGCAGGTGGAGGCCGTCAAACACGCGACTCATCATCTTTTAAGAAAAATCTTGAGAAAGAAAAGTAGATATTTAATCTAAGGTTTTACTCAAGATAGCCAAGCAAACTTTTAGTATCCACCACGAAAACTCCCTGTGATTCTCTTCCAACATATATTCCCCTTCCTTCCTTTTTTCTTCAACTTTCCTTGATTTTTTTTTTCAACTTTATCTTTTTGGGCTTCTTTCTATATATAGACACGCACTAACACTCGCTTATCCCTGCGTGTATGCTTGGGTAGTACTGTACTGTACTGTACTGTTCTCTACACTCTTTTTCTCCAGTCTTTTTACACTCCATAGAAAAAGCTTTTTCAAACTCTCCCTCTTTGATAATAAACATAATCACTTATTTTTAAGTATTTTTCTCTCCCAAGACTTCACTTTAACGTAGCCACTATTTTCTCTTTATTCCACAGAACCAATCTCTCAATCCCTTCACTGCCTCTCGCTTTCAATGCGAATATGAAAATTCCAAGAAAATCTCTCAACTGTTCCATGGAACTACAAGAAAAAGATAAAATCATGTTGTCTAGTAGAAGACTCAAGTTCACTGAACACTTAAATCAAACCACTGTCATCAGCAGAACAGAGAAATCATTTTCTGGCAAGCGAAGGCCGGAAATGAACCAGTCCGGCCCAAGAACCGTACGGATTACCTTCACCGACGCTCAAGCTACCGACTCATCCAGTGATGAAGAAGAGGGATTCTTTATCAAACGCCAGAGAGTCAAGAAATTCATCAATGAAATCAAAGTTCAACCCTACGGCAGAGAGAGTATTACCGTAAATTCCAGCGTTAATGGAATTGCTGACTGTGGTTTGAGGTGTACCCGGACGCCCTTAACGGTGGCTAAACGGAAGAAGTGCGGCAGAAGAACGGCTTCCACCACCAGTAACGTTAGAAAGTTTCGGGGAGTCAGACAAAGGCCGTGGGGCAAATGGGCTGCGGAGATTCGAGATCCCCTGCGACGTGTGCGGCTCTGGTTAGGCACCTACGACACTGCCGAGGAGGCAGCTATGGTGTATGACCATGCTGCCATCAAACTGCGTGGACCGGACGCGCTCACAAATTTCTCCACCACCATCCTACCACCGCCTGCAACGGACAACAAAACAAGCTCAGGTTATAACTCCGGTGAGACCCCTTCACCAGCTGAAACGTACAAGAAAACGAGCTCAGGGTTCAACTCCGGTGATGAATCTAATAATAATGACGTTGAATCACCTAAATCCGTCCTGCTTTTCAACTCAGTTTCTGAATGCCAAGCCGACGCCGAGCCGGCGTCGCCATTTATCAGGTCAAGCTATGCCGTTTTGAAGGAGAGTGACAGTTTCTCGGACTTCTCGATGTTTCCTGTTGATGATGACTTGTTTTCCCAGCTCGAAAACCGGGTCATACCTGATTTATTTGACCAAACGGGTTTTCCGGATAATGTTTTCGGGCTCGGGGATTTCGAATGTTGCAGTGATATGCTTTTCGGGTCAAGTAATGATTATCGGCCCGGGTCGCCAGCATTGCAAACGGATGATTACTTTCAAGATTTTGGGGATGTATTCGGGTCGGATCCTCTAGTGGCTCTTTGAGCCCTGAAGAGGCTGAAAACGATTTTTCGGCATTTTTTAATAGAGGGAAGTGTGCAATGTCAATCCTATCCTACGTGGATTTTTTGTTTTATTTTTCTTCAGAAATTTAAGTTTTGTTTTGGACCTTTGGTATCAATAGAAATTTATTAATTTATTAGTAGATGATAATTTTATTATATACGTACTTATTGTTATGTCCGATGGAAGTCACGTGATTTGGGAAGTCCTTAATTAGGTAAAGAATGAAATGGGATGATTCATCCAAATAACATTGCCACCCTCGTTTTGTCACATTACCTAACATAATATACATAAGATGTTTTGAAAAAAAAAAAATGTTTATACAAGAGTTTTAAATTGTCAAGGGATAAATCTTATTTCGAATAATTCAAAAAGGCTGAAATTTTAAAATGGAACTTCAGACCTTAATATTATATTAAAATTCATCCAGCTCCAACAAGTAAGTTTATTTGCTTAAGACTCAAAAATATTCACACAAATTTTAAGATTAATTTGTTCAAACGAGTAATTATCTCAAAGATAAGTTCAGTGATAAATCTTACATCGGACAATTTTCAAAATATAGAACTGCGTAGAAAGATTTATGATACTCTTCTTAATAATATTGACCTTTTAAACGGAATTCCCTATCTTAGCACATAAAAAAAAATTTTAGATTCTATTCATAGTAAATTAAGTATTTTAGCATGCTACACGCTCGATACTTCAAATTGAACAAGATAATTGATGAATATATGCACTATTGTCTATTATTAATAACCACATCTTAAACAGTACGTAACATGCAACAAATCATAGACTTTTAAAAGCTGCAATGACTTTATTCATAGACAAATCGAAATTTTTAGCATTTTGAGTGGTAAATAGCAGCAGTGAACTCGAAATTGTTAACATCTTATATTGTAGATAGCCGCATGTCACGTCTTTATTTCTCACATGTCGTACCAAATAATTCTAATTGACTTTTTTTTTCTCTTTTAACGTGTTAGTTTAATTCAATTCAGTTTAATATATATATTTTAAAAGAAATTATAGAATGTACTTTGGATTCTAACTGTGTGTGAGAAATATAAGTAAGAACAAACTATAAACAATTAATGCACGACAAAATGAAATGAAATTGCTCTAATTATGATGCCTCTAACGACATTTTCCTTTGGTACAAACAAAATCACGAACCATCCATATGGATCACTTTACTTTGACCTTTTACTTTTTTCTGTTTTCTAAGGCGATGTTCTTTGGGACCCCTTGTCTTCTAGTGGGTTAATTTGTCGCCCAATCAAAGTGCAATTGTGACAAAACCAACCCACAAAAAAAAAAAAAAAAACATTCCTTGCCAACATGTAACCTATTTAGAGATTGCAATTTAACTTTTTTGAACCTTGAAATTTTATTTTTGAGTAAAAAAAATCAAGGTTTACTTTTTTTGTTACTTAAAAATAAGAAAAAAAACCTAAACACATTCAAAATAAAAAAGTTGTTTACAAGTAATTTTATAACTTATTTGATAGGGATTTAAATTAATTTTTAGTGGATTTTGATAAAAGTTAATGAAATATGTTATTCAAAAGTTACAAGCCTAATGAAATGTGTTTTGAAAATTAATTGTTGATATTGATTTAGATTAAAATTAGTTTACATCTTAGAAAAACGTGTTTATCGATCTTGTTATGATTCGTTACTAGGGATTGCCACGTGGCCGTCAAAACTAAGCTGTGGGACCCTTTCCAACTAAATTGCCTCGCCTCAGTCTATATATGCTACTCTGAGGCAATTTTATCCAAGGTCCCGTTGTTCAGCCGAAACCCAAGTCATTCTGAGGTACCTCATGGATTCGAGGCTCTCTAGCTCGTGACAGCCAATGTGCAAGGATTTGCTCATGATGAAGATCTTTATACGAATGATTGATGTGACCTTTATAAAAAGTGTATTTGTGTCATGTCTTGTCAATTTAAGAACGTTAAATGCTTTGAAAAGATAGGAATGTCAACTTGATGGCTAGGTATGTCTTGTCAATGTAAGAACATTAAATACTTTGAAAAGCTCGGAAGATCAACTTGATGGTTAGGACTTGATGTTTTGGCCTAGACGATGAGGCCACGTGTAATTTGATCCAATGATTACTTTTCCATTTGTAACACTATAAATACCTCCACCATGTAACTATTAAAAACTAATGCAACTTTAAACACTTGAAGCAATCCATTTTATTCTCTCATTTGGTTCACGACAATTTCACGTCTTGTTCTTCGTGATTTATTATTATTACATAATCGTGTCATGGATATTTCGTTAGAACCCGAACGGAAACGTCTCATGTCGTTGAGCTTTTCTCACGTTTAATCTTGGAGTGATCTCTACCTTTGATCTACCTTTGCGTGTTGAAATTTAGTTTACGCATGCATGAGTGGGCCCGACATCTGTTGACAACATTTTTTGAGGTCAACATATCCTAATTTTACTTTGCTCTTCAGAAAGAAGTTATAAGAGCGATATAGTTATTTTATAGAAAATTAATTTGGGTGATACAGAGTCCATAGAGGTGACGTCAAAGCTTACTGGAATAGAATAACGAAAAACATGAGCAGAGAGCCTGAGACTACTCAATGGATCATCATTGAAAATTTAAGGTACAAAGAATACTTAAATTTAATGATTGAGGACTTATTTATTATTAAGATCATAGTTGAAGGACCACCACTTCAATTTTTCCATATTTTTTGCAAGGTTGTGCCACTGGGGCTGCAACAATTCAATCCAAAACACATAATTTTCATAGAGATTTTGTGTGTGAAGGTCCAAATTACAAAAAAAATTTATGACAATTACCAGCTCTTTGATCAAAAATCATTCTAGTGGTCCATTGATGAGCTGGTGATTAATCCATGACAACCTATTTGGACAAAAAACTGGGCTTTTTGTACTGATGGCTGATGCACCATCACTCACACAGTCAGTCTTGCTTTAAACTGTATTGACACTGTTCGTAGAGTCGATAAAACAATATTAGATAGTATTATAAACATT
Organism: Fraxinus cuspidata; assembly: GCA_903798385.1. NCBI lineage: Eukaryota > Viridiplantae > Streptophyta > Magnoliopsida > Lamiales > Oleaceae > Fraxinus > Fraxinus cuspidata. The sequence continues at coordinate 5,700 of CAIGRP010058928.1, read as the reverse complement.
ATGGAATTGATCTCCTTCTTTCGAGATAAAAACTTTTCACTACTGATATGACAAAAAGAATCATAATTATGATTCACTGAATGTATAACTGTTGCAGATAACTGTAAGTATGATTCTCTTGTCAAGCCAATAAGAAATTTTTTTTCTTCCCACAGAATAAATTGAATAGTATCGACTTGTAATGACCAATTTTTATCTCACATTGTCCATGACAAGCTTACCTTGTGATATATATATGTATGTATGTATGTATAAAGGTTAAAAATCTTTACTGTCAACGGACAATCGTGTCTATTACAGCACTGTGGACTACAAGTGTTGTGTAGTGTACATGTCTGTGCGTATAATGTTCGCATTATAGTGACAATTATACCCTATGCACAAGCCTAGGATTTGTTAATTGTATTTGTCATTATTTGTCTGTGAATATTTAATGCTCACCAGACCTGAATGTTACATTACATTCTGCAGGAAACATTTTCTTCAGGTGAAAGGTTTTGTTTTTGGCTTTTATTTTGGACATCTCTTGCACAATTGATTTATAAACCTTAATACTCAGCACAATTTTAAAAAATTATTTGATATTCCAAATTCGGGTTTGAACTCACGATACTACTGCTCGAAAGGCCTAATACAGTCATGAGGGGTGAAGTTCTTTTTCCCAACTTTGAATAAAATGCCTAGCTGAAGTAGGGGTATTTGTGTTAGAGTGGGTCAGCTGAAAAAGGAAAAGTGTTTATCTTTCCATCTTTGGTTAAAGGGAACTCTTCTTGTTAAGAATCTCTTTTTGTAATTTGAAAATTTATCATTAAAATGGACAAATGACATTGTTAAATGGTCAAATGTTCATTAAAATGTCATAATAACAAGAATATTAAGCCATTGTTCGAGCTCCGTTATTTGAAAAAAATTAATTTTTGGAATAATGTTTTTTTTCGGGAATGTGGTTAAAAAGTAAAAAAAATATGGGTTTATGTGTAATATTATTTTATTGAGAGAATGTATGGTTAATAAGAAAAGAGAGAAAAATGAATTAAAATTTAATGGGGACCAAACATGAACTAAGCGATTTGACAATAATTGAGTATACAATGAAAGATTCACAATTTACATGTTTTTAACTTTGAAAATACTTTTACTTTAAAGAGTAACGAAGATATTAAAAAGTTAGGATCAAAACTATTAAAGAATCAACTTTAACTGCGTTGATTCATATGATATGAAATATAGATACAAAAAAAAACCCTTGAATTCAATTTTCACGGCTACCTATTTAAAAAATATAACAATACATCGAATTTTCGAATGAAAAAAATTCATGTCCTCAACCCCAAATCTGACTTCAAATTTGTGTGAATTAATAGAGGAAAATTTAGATGGTGATTTTTGTGCAGGCTTTTGTAGTAAGACAATTATAGCATGGTATTTTAGTGAGAGAATATTAAAGTGTTGAGAGAGAAAAGTTCATATTTTCAGCCCCGTTTGAGTCCATTATTCTCCATTAAATTATAATTCATTTGCATCTCTCTTCTTATCAACCATGCATTATTCAATAAAATAATATCACACGTAAACCCAAAACTTTTTTTCTTCTTTTTTAATCATATATTATTTAAAAAATCACTATTCATCTTATTATAATGTAGAATGATGGAGGCCAAGCAGGAGCTTAAGGTCTACAACTACGATCTTCTCATCTTTGAAATCCCAATTTGCCTCTCTTGAAGACAAACTTACGAATGGGCCCTTGAGATCCTCATAATCATACTTAGCACAACATTTTTTATTTTCTTGGTCTAAAAACCAACACGACTATGGGTTGCTCCGAATTTGAACAGTTTTTAAATTTAACATTTTTTTTTTTGACTTCGGAGATTATAGAATTATAAATTATGATTTTATAGTGAATTATTTTAAAAATTTAATCAACATATATGTTGTGTTATGATTTTATGTTTATTTTCATAGATTATCAGTTTAACAACTCAAAGTTCTAAATTCAGAAATTTATTTTAAATTGCCTCGTGATTTTCTAGTTTAGAAATTTTGGAAAAGAATGAAATCGTTCTTTAAAGCATTTCGTCGTTTACTGCTCCTTTCCTTGTTTCCGAGTGCTCGAGTCCTTGAAGTTTTCCTCAGTCGAACCTTGTTTTTACAAGGTTAGGATCATATTCAATACATTGTACGGGTACCTAACAATCATGCAATAAACTCGAAACTCATTTAAAATCAAATCCAACTTTCTGATTGGTTTGGTAGAAAATTTATTAACATCAGTTACAATTGTAGTAGGTCGAATAATAGTTGCTGCTATTTAATTCATTACCAAATATCATTATTATCTCAAGAAATACGCGTGACAACTATATATTATGTGCTTCCATTATTGAAATATTGTCATAATTAATCACCTAACATCAATGAAGCTGTAGTTTTTGACTTCTACTCACATTTTACAAGGATGCATGTTCATTTGCCAGGCTTTATTGGACATCTTTGAAAGGTCCATTTCTGGTAGCAATGTCTTATTGTGTCATGTGTGTACTAGGAATTGTTGACCACTTGGTATTATACTATGTAGTCTTAAAATTTAGCGCCTGTTTGGATGTCATTCTCACAAAATTTTAATGAAAATTTGGACCGTTTGGAAATATGGATCTCCTCTTCCGGCTGCAATTTTTGACTCGATTTATGCTAAATTGCCACGAATGCCTTTCATTCAAATGGAATGAATTAAATGTCAAAAAGGGACACGGGTAATTTTGTAAAATTTGGTCAATAATTGCTGCTCAAATTTACTGTGTAAAGCTACAAATTTTGCTCCAAATGTCCAAATTTTCGTTAAAATCTTACTCAGAATTGCCTCCAAATAGAACCTTAATGTGTTATTTGTGGTAGGTTGTAGGTAACAAGATTTAGATTTACGTTTACTTGGAAAGTAAATTAGGTAATATTTTCATTTATTTGACCGTTAAAAAGTAAAAATTATGTAGGTACACGTGAATGGAAGAAATTTGAAGTAAAGCTTTGTTTCACTTTCAACTTCTGATTTTTTATTTTTTTAAACGAAAACGCCCAAGTAAATGCCAAAAATATAATTCTCTGAAGATTGCACTCAGTGCACATTGCACAGGTCACTATAAGAGAGATCTTCTTCGGTTATACTCTAACAAGTAGCACCCGCCCCACGTCAGTGTGCCGTTGCCAGCGACTGCAAATGGTGCAGCTGAGTAACGCCACATCGCAATCAAGGGAGTATGGTTTAATATGAAGCCCATGTGATTGTATACTCGGCAGGTAGGGGCCGCCCAATGAGTGAAGGGGGAAATAATGTATTGGTTTATTTGTCTATAAGCAATATTCCAGGATCAGTCAATAAACGTGATATATTTCATGAAAAAGAGTGTGTTAGTCTTGCGATATTCTTTAAGTGTGTGAAGTTATTTGAGCAATTGATCCATGATTGGCTTCCGTTTGGTAGTTCGTCGTGATTTACTAGACTTTTCCTTGGTTCGTAGCCAGTTAAATAGTTAAAATTTATCGTGCTTGTTCACATCAATTTATATAGGCACCGCTATCGACAAAACTAATGACAATCTAAGTTTTGTTCGTGTTAGTAACGCTAAAGCTATAACCAACATAGTGCATTGTTACCTGGTGCAATTTTCATATTAAAATTTAGAACTGCAAGAGCATTTATTAATTATTTTTTATAGTTGATTTGTTTATACTACACTTTATTGGCATATTCGATAAGTGGATAGGACAACACTAAAGAAATAAAAATAAGCCACAAGATGAAAATATTAAGATATATTAATCTTATTTATACGAATCAAACAAAGGGCAAATCAAACTTGCTACCCCCCAAAAAATAAGATCCTTAAACTAATTCGAACAAAGCCACAAATTGATTTTGTCACTTTAAAAAAAAAAAAAATTGTCAATTTATTGAATTTTGTCACTTTTCGTTTAATAAAATTTTATTTTCTCTTTTGCAGATTGGGAGTTAATTATATCATAAGAATTTTTGTTTTAAAGGGAAAGTCACCTTATATTTTGCAGTGATATACCTAGCTCATTTTTCAACACTCTTTGAACTTCATAAAAATTGTTGTCTAATTTAACTAAGTGAAAAGATAAGGATACACCAGTTGTTTTATTGATGAAATTGCATATCAATGACAATAATGTTATGTTTCTAGCAATAATTTAAAACAGCAATATCAAAAAATTTTATAGTAATAATTGTATTAAAAATTGACATGATATATCATTTTTTTTTCAAAAAGTGACAAACATTTTAATAGTGTTTAAATCTTACATGTTTGAAAAGTGATCATGTTAGTATATATTTATCTCAAAATTATTCATAATGTATAGAAGTCTCTTTTATATTCGTTATCTTTTAAGTTTTTTCTACCTAAGTCAAGGTAGAAATCGTGTTCATGATTCACACGGTTAAATAAGAGTATTAAATCAATAGTTATCATTAAAAATCAGCCTATAGTTACTTTCCTTTAACTGAATAATCATGAAATATATAATTTGTTACTTAATAACCAAACAAAATATGTACTAAATGAATGAAAAGTCACAAATTTACAGACATATTGATTTGGTTTGATTATTTGTAGATTTGGGGAAGAAAATTTTGAATAAAGGTAGTTGATGTTTGACAACCATATTTTTATTATTATTTTTTTTAGAATAATGAGTTTTGGAATGGTAATTTTTTCAAGAATATGCGGTTAAAAAGTAGGAAAAATTTTGGATTTATGTAAAAAATATATTATTGTGTGAATATGTAATTTAATATGAGTATGAGAAAAAAAAAGAGTTTTAGAAGAATTGTTACCAAACAGGGGCAAAGCAACCCTTGATCTTGTTTTGGCTTGAATTGTGCAAAATTTTCTCTTTTGTTTTCGATTTTACTTGATTTGGAGTATGTAGATTTTGAATTTTTTGTTGGTAAATTGCGGATGTGTTTCACCATATTTCTTACGGATATAATGGTTGAAGTTATAGTATTTATAATTTAGCTTATGTTTATAATGATTTTTCAAAACCTTTCCAAAAGTAAGGGTATTTCTTGTAACGCTCCAAAAATTTCACAAAAACTGAGGTGTTGTACCAAAAAATTAATTTTTGCGGAACGATAAAATAATATTTTTTAAAATAAAAATAACTGAAATATCGATAATGAAAACATAATCACACATTAAATAATTTTCTTTGAACAATCGCATCACCATCCCGTCACTGTTTCAATCGATCTGAACTAAATTGTAAAATTTTGTAAGAGTGAGTATTTAAAAATACCAAGTAAGATACATGCAGGTTCCATACACAATTATATAACAATAAAATAAACACTTCATACTACTCTTCTCTTATGGAGTATATCGGTGATCAAGAGACACACTCATCTTAGATTATCTTAAATTCTCGAAGGATCTCTTATCTCTTAATAAAGAACTCGAAGGTCTATCGACAATTCATGCATAAATTACTGAATATAAAAGTATAAGGAAACAAACTACTTGAACAGAAGTATCTGTACGACAGATTTCGCGTATTTAAAAATACAGAAATCGTTACAAATATGTATCTTTAAAAAAAATACAAATAAATAGAAATCTTCTTGTAATTGCAACATTGCAAAAATTCTCTGATTAATGATCTGGATGTTCGAAAAAC
>CAIGRP010058925.1:0-57886 GCA_903798385.1 Fraxinus cuspidata | reverse complement strand
TGATTTCAAATGGTTGTGTCTTAAGGGGTGATACTTCTACAGATGAAAAAATGTAACAGATTATTTTTGCCTCAATACGCAGAATTCAAATTGGCGATCCTGCAATACAATAGACATGCAATTTAATCAAAATTGTGATCAAACTTCCAGAGCTTGCTTTCCGTAAAAGAATTCATCGGTAACTACCTTGGAAAATAAAATGCAAACTTTTCTTAGATTCCACTTAATAAAATAAAAGGAGGCTTTTTCAAATTTAACATGTCCTTAAAGCATATTATGATAACGTGTTTGAAACTGTACATTCAATAGTCAAAACTTGCTCATAATGAGATAGTAATGTGAATCATTTCATATGACTGCACCTATATTGAATTGCAAACGAAATAAAGAATTTTTAATTATGTAATGTCTAGAAATGTCATACTTGCCTTAACTTTGCTAAGTAAAAAATAGCCTCACTTTTGAGAACATGATCAATTGTGAACTTTTCAACGGGAATGCATCAATCGAGCAAACTGTACAGGCTTATATGTTTCTAAAGTTATACCATAAGTAAAGGGTAAAAGCACATCAACAATAAAAACTTTAAAAGTGCTACAGAAATAACATGGTTAAACAAGTTCCTAAGCTCAAAAGATCCTAAATCACAAATTTAGTAGTCAAAAACCTATTTGCCAGTACTGAGTAAGAAATCAACCTAATACAAGAACTAATCAAAAACATGTGTAGAACTAATGAAACAGTAGTTCAAACAAATCACATAACAAAGTAATCATTGAAGAAAGTCAATAGTTGCATATCTAACTTCTGTACTGTGGGAATGCTAAGTCATAGATCAAATTGGAAAAAGGTAACAGAAGTAACACTGCTATATAACCGATGGGAAATCAAATTACCTATCATGTGAACGGTATATCAAAAGAAGCTAAATATGAGAACTAAGAAATATGACTCATTCACATCCACATTATAATTTTTGAAATTCATTATACGCATGGAAACTTCATTTACAAAACTCAGAGGAAACTTGCAGGTGTTTTGTAGGTGTTTTTACAAAATTTTATTCCAATTAAATAAACCTATAAAATATATCATTCACTATTTATCTCCAATTATACATTTGAACACTTGCGGAAATAGAAAGCGATACTTACCACAATTCCAGATCCCTTGGCTTTGAAAATTTGGCTTTGAAAATGCTTCATCTCTATTAACACAAGATGGATGATATGCTTTTGGGCAACCTGTGTGAATTATAGGAAAAAAGTATTGATAAGCCCCATAAAACACAAAATGAACAAAAAAAATTGAGAAACACGTGAACACTTTTTTTTTTTTTTGCTTACATTCTTAAATAATATGTCACTATACAAGAAACTCGCCTGTGTCACACATGACAAGGTCCCCACTATCGAAACAAGTAAAACAAACATCGTCTCCCACGAGCTTCCTCCCTAAAGCTTTTGTTGCAGTCTTAAAATTTGCTAGTCTTTAATTTCTTTCCTATCTTCTACTTCTATCTAGAAACTTTCCTAGAGTCAATCACATTAATTTCAGTCTCCATTTCAATGTCTTGAGTTACTGTCTCCTCCATGGCAATCATTCCCTCATCTTCTTCATCTTGTACATCACAACTCCTCAGCACAACTCCTCACCTAACTGACCACCATCATCATTTGTTTTATCAATCTCCATTTCACTCTCTATTATAGAAAATTAGGTACCAAGTCAAAAAAACTGAATGATGCGCACATATTATAGCACCATAATGCATGTTGGCGTATGATTCCTCTTCAATGACAATTTGAAAGAAAAATACGTCAACCTATTGGGGAAATTCCAAAACACAGATGCATCACAAGATCGCTAAGAAGGATTACAAATTCATTGGCTTTGCAATTAGGAGTAAGGGTAATGTGAACAATTAAGTGCCCTTTTAAATTCCTTGTACCTTGCAAAATAGTAAATATACACAACCGAAAGTGTAACTTTTATAGTAACCAATCTGTAGAACTTGCCATTTGACTTGGTAGAAGTCTTCTCATTTTATAAAATCCTCCATCCAGTCTTCATATCCCGCAACTGAATCTAATTATGTGCATAGCCCTTATTGGAATATATTGTATGTATTTAGTTATACTTCTACTTGACCTAAATCATTGTGATTACAAAATTCTGTTTTGTAATTACTTGCATTAATATGTAACCGCCCAATCCATTTACCCTACGAAACAAAAAGAAGGAAAAAAATAAAAATACTCTAAAGGATAGAAATGGGAAAGAAGATTACCATCATGCTATTTCCACCATCAACATCAACTTCGTTTTCAAGGAAAATTATATGGATCTAGTGGGCTAGCCTGGAGGAAAAATTTCATATGTATTAGTCATTCCAGTTCTTCAATTAGACTGTAGTCAATAAAATGGCTATTCACATGCCAAACTTTACACCATTCATTTAGTCCATAATCAACCAAATTGCAAGAGTTTGTTTAGTCATCATATAGCCCCCACATATCCAACCTAATGAAGCCAGGTTTGCTTGATTTAGGTTAGTGCCCAGTAATTTGAAGTAACACTTGTTATTTCGAGAGCCATGTCACAATCTTAGGAAGATTTGTTCAATTTCCATCATTAGGTAACTGATCATGTAACTTCTGGTGGAATGTTGGGGAAAAACTTGATACTGGAACAATAAGTTGGGACGAATGGTGTAATTTTCCCTTTTCAGTATTTCTTGGATTTCGAAGGTGTCATTTCAGAAGAGAAAACGAGTACCTGCTACAGGACATTGGCTGCGTGAATTCTTGGACCTTATGTATTACATGATAACCTTCTTCTCAAAAATATGCTAGCACTCCATACTGTCAAAACATCTTAAAAAGGAAAAAATGCTAAACTGCCACAAATGCCTCCACTCTTCAGTGTATGTGAATAAGCTTATTTACTTGTTAGACGATAGTTATTATAATATGATGCACCTTAGAGCTTCATTATAATGATGAATAAAACAGAGGAAAGAGTAAGCATTACTTTGCTTGCTTTATTGATTATTGTGTCAAAAACTATAGGGATTTAAGAAAGGGGGACATGAATGTCTAGAAATTTGTAAAATGCCATTTTTTTCATAAGAAATGATGTGGAGAATATAGAAGAAGTACACTTTGAACCTGTTACAACAAATTTCTTTCTTTTCCCGGTTCATTTGCCTTCCCTCAACACTTCACAAAAGTAATAGCAATAGAAAGTTTCCAGATCAAATTTAGCATTAACTCCAGGCTTCCATTTCCATCATGTATAGAGTGATGCTATTGCAGAAGATTAGGATGTACTAATATTTATAACAAGCAAATGAAACAGGTTTAATCATTATAGAGGATATATAGCAATAAAAACTAATGAACTTTGTTAATCTAGAATAAATTGAGTATTTTTTTTTTATCAATTTGACCTCATGAGCTACGAATGAAATGTAATTCCAAAGAAAAGAATTCAACACAAAAACACTGATTATGATTAAATCTCAGTCCCCAACATGCAATATTGTTACACAATAATGAAAAAAAAATCATGAGAAAATGTCCATCATGTAAAAAAATCACGCAATATCAGTATGAACTTTTATGAATTTAAGCAGTTATTATTTTACATATTCGTTGGGCCTTAAAGGATCTAAAAAATTTATTATCTGATGTACTTAGCAGGTTATTAATTTAGTAAACCGAACAACAAAAAATCAACTGATTATTACCAATAAGATCTACAGAACAATAAAATCTGAGATGAAGAGATATATGCTACTGCAGAACTCAATTTTATTAATATTTTCTAACTATCAATTTCAGACCTTGTTAGAATGTTCATATTGTCTGTTTCCAAGGCCAAATACTCCATAATTAAGATTCTTAAGCTAGTCCCCTTCCCTCTCTTCTCCCTGCACCACATATAAAAATTAACCCAAATCTAATGCAGAGTCCTATGGAGAAGGTAACTCCCTATTATTATACTCTACCTCTGCAAACCACTTATAGAACCTTGTTGCATTGTCGGTAGGCTCGCCATCTCAATATCTGAAACCACCAACCAAATCAATGGAAGTCAATGAGAAAATGGATACAAAAAATTCATTGACTATCTGATTTCACAAAGTGTACACACATAATTTTTTCACCCATAAATGTAAGAAGTTGTATTTTTAGCAACTAAGAACAATGCTTCACGAAACCTATGTGGCTAAGAAGAAGAATGCCAAACTTTATTTCTTTAACTTCTTGTACTCCTCATCATCTCCTACATAATCATCCTATCAAAAAATAAAAAGATTCAATCAAGTGATCACAACATCGTGATCAAAGCTTTAAATAATAGAATAGAAACAACATAATAAGAAAAAAAAGAAACAACAAAATGGACTAAAAACTCACAAAATCAATTACTTTAAATAAAGCCTTGTCATATCTAGCTTTACCTTCCTGAGCAAGTTCCTCTGCAAAGAAAAAAATGAAAAAAAAAAAAAACAAGAGGAGGGGAGGGGAGAGGAATTTCTAAAATTATCATAATGAAATTTTTACCTTGGCAAAGCCTTCTGCGGTACAAGTCCGAGTTCCGAAGAGGATAGTGACCTTTCCATCGTCAACTTCCTCCGGCTCTACCACCGCCTTGGGCATTACCACTTTATGCTTCATGCCAGTAATTAACAAAGATGATGCTTTTGACAGCAGCTTGGAATTAAAAATAGTCAAAACTATGCACATTTTAATGCAATATTGGGAATTAACAAATAGACAAATTTGAAGCACCTATTTCAATATTGACTCGAGCAAAATAAATCTTAGCAGCGTGGTTCACTAAAAAAAAATTGCAATTGTATCCATCTCTCTCACCTTAACAAGGTTCTCATGCTTTATTCTCATCATCATCATCACTTCCCTATTAAAACGACTCTCAAGCATAGCTCTCTCTCCATGATATTTAGAGTATGTGAGCTTTGAAAGCAATGAAATATTTCAGGTGCGCAAATAAAAATATAGAAATCAAGTTTCTGGATGTGTAATTTTGCATTCTAATTACCGGAAACAAAAAATAATTAGTTGCAGTGAAGTAGTACGAGGAAATCTACTTTTGTATTCTATAAATATCATGGCATTAATGCAGTTCTATCCCTACAAATTAAGATATATCTTGTGCCTCTTTTTTGGATTGACTTCGTTAATCAATTCATTGCTCTCATATAAATAGCAGTTCATCGGATGACACTTGATATTAAACAACTAAAATCAGCATTTCTTACATCTCTATTCTTTTCTATGTGCTACAAAATGCAGCTACTTATACTATGGATACACTAAATTGTTCCCACTAATCTTACGAAGTAAGCACTATTTGCAGAGAAGTAATTTATCAAAGAGTCAAATGAGCTATTGTGCAACCGAGTTACAGTGGAAATAAACTCAATAAGCTTCCATTTTCCATTTCTGCTTGGAAAAAACTAAGAAATTAATGGGCAATGTATTAAAAGAAACATAAATTAGAAGCTCAATCCAATCTCAATAAAATTAGTTTTTTAATATCAATGAAACGTTAGCATATCGCTGATGGGAAAGACGCCAAAGTTATTCCCAAAAGCCCCTGAAAACGCTAAATGCTTAGGCTCCGCCCCTATCAATTTTTTAATAAAAACAACCAGTTTATGAAATAATTCAGTAAAATAAAATCAACCAAAAGCTATTTCCACTAACAAAAGAAAATCAATAATCTTTAAAATTGCATTCATAAACTAAACGAAAATTACCTCCAAAGTATTTGGAGAAGCGGGTCGGCAATCCTTTTCATCACCAGAACACCCCGCAAATCATCGCTTGTCTCTCGAAACCCTAATCCATCGCTGTTGCATCTCGACGGGTCGAACACAATCATCGATGGTAGATGCTCCATCATCTCTAAAGCAAACAGTAACTCGGTGTTAACTACTTTCAGTTCTTACACTAGCGCAGCGTGGGGGCTGATGTCCGCATTGCGCGGAGAGATCTGTCTCTCTGCACTGCTCGGAGAGACACAGCGCGGACTCCGCGCAGCACAGAGAGGTTGTTCTTAGCAGTGCGCAGAGAGGAGGAGGAGGAGTAGAAGAAGAAGAAGGCACAGAGAGACTTCTCTGCTCTGCACGGAGAAAAGAAGAAGAAGAAGATGGACACTGTGCGGAGAGAAAAAGAAGAAGATGGACTGGTGCATGAGAGAGAGAAAAAAGCAAAATGGGTTGCAGAAAGACCATGGGAAATGTCAAGGTAAAATGGAAAATAAAAAATGGTTCATGAATGAGTAGTGAATGGTGGATTGCCTATTTAAGATATTAGAGATTATTTCCATTTTATCTTTTGAATGTTTTTAGGGTAAAAGAAAACTTGAAAGGAGGAAGAAGCGGAGAGAATCCAAATTTCTTTTGTTTATACGAACCTATCAAATACAATTATGAGCACACTTGATTCAAGATTTCCGCTATTTTTTGACACACTAAATTTAGGAAGACTGACATAGGACAATAACATGCCATTTGATGTATGTCACGTCTTAAAAATATTGTACACATAGATAGAATATGTTCAACCCTTATGATTTAGAAAAACGAAGGTCGTGTATTATTATTCTCAAAACATTGCGCTCTTTTGGCATCTGCCTAAAGTGGTTTACCATCCAACTTCTATCAAGATTGGACTCCATCTTGCAATAATTGTGAAATTTTCATATACACCAATTAAATACGACACCTGTTTTTTTAGATCTTGATTCATATGTGGATGGATCGTCGGGCTTCGATCAAAATTCTTTTAATTAACAAGATTAAAAACCTATTTCTGATAGCGATAGTATCGAGTGTACAATTGCCTGATAGTGTACATAATATCTTAATATTGTATTGAATAGCATGATCTAAAAGTTCATTTATATTTCTATAAAATTAATTTGTTAGTCTAATTTGCTCGAGGTTTATCACCATCTGGATAGATCTTTGGAATCCTGATCTCCAAAAGTACGTCGTTTTTCACATTTGCCTCCAATTTTCTCCAATCCGAGTTCTCCGGCAGTTCGAGTCTACGAACATATCCAAGTTCCCACCAATGGCTGCTTCTCCAGTCCTTCCTGGGATCTTTGTGTTGCCTCAATTGCCCACTAATCTCCAAAACCTTTCCACCTTCAACACAAACTTGAAGGGTATTATTGCCTACGCCGGCTCCTGCTATAACAAATTAGCATCTTTAGAAGAAATTTCTCCATTCTACTGATCAAGGCAATAGAGAAAAATGATTCATGTAGACGAACCTAAATTATTGAGAATAACGAAGAAAATGCTATGGAGTCTCACAAAAATATGTTTGGCCGAGCTTAAATTCTTTTCTTGACGGTTCTTGAATCTAAGCTACGCTAACATGCTCGATCCATCAATCCTACCGAACCATAAAATCCAAGAAAAAAGCCTATTCAAGAACCAATTTATTAAGTTCGACAGGAAATGATTAGTTAAAACTTTAAGAACACTCTTACACTCACCAGGTAGTTCAGTTTTCAGAACATAGTCGGCATCAGTTTGTAACCAATCCACACTGCGGTGGCCAGAGCTATGGAGATTGGGAAGCAATACATCACACTCAAACTCCCACAGAGGAAAGGCATCAGACGGATCAAAGAATTTTCCGAACAACAACGGACTGAACAGAGACCTTTCGTCGAACACCTTCTGGAAAGTCGGATTTTCCTTCCCCATGATGGCTGCAAACGCTTCTTCTTTCAGTGGATGACACCATTTTTGTGGGTTTTGATCTTCAAATTGAATCTCCAGTTGTCTGCAACTGGTCATCGACGATTAGAAAACTTGAATTTCTGCAGAGAGAGCTGGAGATTTCATACATTTTATAATGGGCCTTCAAAAAGTAGAAGAATCAATTCCGTGGGGATTCGTGGATGGCTGTAAATATGAGGGAATATAATTCTCTTCTAGAAGTGACCATAAATTATCAGAAAGAAATGGAGACACCCTGATTGGGCATGGGGAGAATTCCGTCCCTCAGTTTCTACGGATTGACGTGTGCCTTTCTAAAGGCGTGTCTTTTAAGATTTTTTTTAAAGGAAAAGTTAACGTTGGATTATGGTACTTCAAAAATAATTTTTTTTTTTTTTTTTGTAAAAATAAAAATAAAAGAATCCCGAAAAAATACAAATCTTGAAAAAAAAAATGCTGAAAAGCCTTGAAAGGTAAGTGTTGCGTTCTGATTAGATGTGCTAACCCGACCGACTCGTGACGTGAACTAGTGCAAATTGAGGCAGCAGCCAAACGCTCATGTATTGTTCACGCCCCAAGTGTGATAGACCAACTTTGATTAATTTAAAGATTTGGAATGAGGAAGGAAAAGTATTTTGAAGTAAACTATCTTTTTCAATGAATGGCTTCGAAAATTGGATAAGGTTTGATGTCCATGTTGCTCGTTTCGTCGAGCACTTTGTACACAAGCAGTCAACAATGCCAAGTTGCAACGTATGTGCTTCATCTGACTTGAAACCAACAACAATTATGGATCCCTAACCTATTTAATTTTATGGACTTAGGTTCCCATGTGATCAAAACTACTAATGTGGACGTCAAAATTATAGATTTGGAGAGATTTGATAATTTATTTGATAGCTTTACCCTCTAAATTTAAATAACGTGGAAGTCACATATTATATTAACAGTTTTGATTACGTGGCGACTTATATTTACAGACTTTAATAGGTTAGATATCAAAAATTCACTTTTGTAATTTGGAAACACAGAGCCTGCACCATGTGAAAGATTGAGCTATTAGCCTATTACTAACTTTCCCCCTTTTCTGTTTTAAGTTAATTTTTGTTAATTTTTTATATTATTATTATTATTATTATTATTATTATTTGTGTGCAGAGGAAACGAACCTTAAAATGGGTCAAATTGACATGTTGGTATTAAAAACTTAATAAGGAGAAATGTTTATATTTTTTTTAAAAAAAATAAAAAGATTGTTGGTATATTTCTAGATACAGACTCCTGAAACTTTTGCTATATTTAAAAATTATATTATATAAAAATTTAAGCTTTTGTTTAGCAAACTTTATAAATAATCAAATTTCATTTTTAACCACGCATTTCAATGAATCTATAAGCATTACCCATTTATCTATTACTTAAACTTCGTGTGAAAGGGATAATTTGTATTGCAAAAGGACCAACCTAGTGGCACAAAATTTTAAACTTTTTCATTTGTGGAAACAAAACATGCTAAATCGAGAAAAGAAGAATAGTTTGATGGATCTGCATAGCTGCCTGTTCGAATGAAAGATAATGTAATTTACAATAATCTATAATCCATAAAGAAGTTATGTGCTTGTGCGAAGGTGGTTTTTTTTTTTACGAAATGTATGGTTACAAATTAAGAAAAAAATTACGGAAAAACTTGATTAAAAATGGGTGTGAGAAAAAATGATTTTCAAATAATCACTTTTAAACAAATGCTAAAGATTGTTTATAATTTAATTTTTTCAGGACTTTAGTTTTCATCACGAACACGTAAAAGTAGTGAAGAATCGAATGAACAAAAATGATTAAGTAAAATTTATTTAAAGTAACATTTAAAACAATAACTCCGTCAAAATTTTGCTAAGACTATGCTCATATAGATTTAGCATATGTCTGGTCGGTGTATATAAATAGCAATGTTTATAAGATAATAAATTTATTTGGAGAAGTTGTTAGTACTTATATAATCTAGGAAATTTGTAGACAAAAAATGATTTGGCCAAAAATTTTGATATAGTGATTGTTACTTAATTGAGGGTGCACTTTGGTCAATTGATATCTCATAAATAATAAAAACCACCTAAAATACAACTAATAATAAAAACCTAAAGGATAATAAAAATGAATACAAATTAGCATCCATTTGGCCCTCATTATTCCACTCTATAATGACATGAATAGTAATTTTTTAGTGAATGTGTGATTAAAAAAGAATGAAAAGTTTTTGAACTTACGTGTAATATTATTTATTAAAGAATATGTAGGTGATAAGAGGAAAGAAAATATTAAATAATAATTTAATGGAAAATAATGAGGGGACAAACGGGGTCTAAAATAAAACCTTATATCCGGCTTCATCATCTCTCGAATTAGAGAAGATTAACTGACGAATCTTGCACCTTGTCTTCATTCGGTATTTAGTAGAGACTGCAAAACCATTTTCATCATGAATTTTAATTGGTATCCTCACCCTCTCCAATTTTCATAATGAGTTTATCACAAGATGCAGAACCATTTTGCTGCCCTTTTTGGCTACTATTTATAAATTGTTAATATTTGATAATCATTTTTTATCCCTATAATTCGTAGGATACATTAATATTATCTATTTATTTACCACTTATTTTTATCTATATATAAAGTATGAGTAGATAAAATGACCAGACCAAACCAAACCAAATTGAACGATTTGTTCAATTCGATTTTACAGAAAAATTGATTGTTTTGGTTCTTAGAACCAAGAATCATTTGGTTCTGGTTTGGTTTCAATTCTAAAACCAAAATCAAAACCAAACTCATTTTTTATTAAATTTATATATATATTAGTGTCAGTGAATCAATAAAAAATTTCAACTTTTATTAGTGACTCGTTTGTTTATATAAGTGAATCATTGTTATTAGACAATATTTTGTATGGGTGCGGAATTTGATTTTTGTTTATTCAAATTATGACTAAATTTTGTTTATTAGTTTGAACTTTTGTGAATAAATTTTATTACACGATAACTGTTGATTGGCTAACCCGCTAGCTGCTGTAGTGCTCAGTGTCGGTCATGTATCCTATGTAGGCTTAGAGTTCCAAGTTCATTTGATGATTGATAATTTGAAGTTGAATTTGCTGAATGTTTGATATTTATTTTTTTGATAGGTACATGTTACTAACTTACGGATATCGTGATAGATTTTATTTTGTATTTATCATTTGAAAATTTAAGTAATGGAACTAAAATCAAATGGTTCGGGTATCATATTAAAAAAAAAATCATTGGTTCCATTATCCAAAAATTCGTTGTTTCATGGTTCGGTTCGATCGATTCTTTTGAATTCAGAACCAAATGGAACTATACCAAATATATTATATAAGTTGAGGAATTCTTAAATTTTACAATTAAATGGAACATATTTTCAAAATACTTAGGTCAAACAAAATAATTGATATATATTTTTTTTTTGTTGGAAATGAATGTTAAATATTTTGGGAGTCAGCTAATGTTTAGGGTTGGCAATTTTTCCCACCCCACCCTCGCTGCCCTGAACAAGTTTGCGGGGTGAGGCGGAGATGCCCTGCCCTGAACCCACCCCGTGAAGAAGAATAAATAAAAAAAAGTTGTTTTGGACATTTTTTGTTTCGAGTGCTTATTTTGGATATTGATACAGTTAGTTTGAGCATTATTTGCTTTGGATTTTAAAATTTTGAATTTGCATTTAGAAAAAAGGCGGGGAGGGAGGGCAAGAAACAAGGTAGGCCCATGCCCATGCCCATGCCCCCGCCCTCGCCCCGCCTCACCCCGTCTTAGGTCACCCTGCCCCGTTGCCATCTCTACTAATGTTCCTAATGACCGGCTTTCATCATAGCATTTGCACAGTAATAAGAGAGCCATTTGCCACTACTACATTGTTGTCCTACGTATTGTTTGATAAAAAATAAAAAGGTACATCAAAAGCATGAGAATGCTCATTATTGGACAAGGCAACAACCTTGTCATCATGCCAATTGTTGCAAATTTAGTGTGTTTGTTTGATACCCATTAATTTATTTTATGATTTGTTACTGTTACATGATTATTTTTAACCACACATTCAGACAATAAAATATTTTACACATATACCAAACATTTTCCATAATCTTTAACCTTACATTTTTAAAAAATCACTATTCAAAACTCTTTTTTCTATAATAATGATTGTCAAACTCGCTCTTTATATACTACTTTCTTGCTTGATATCTTTTGGATACAATTTATAAATTGTTTTTATAATTCAGTTATGATTGAATATCAATTTCAATCATACATTTATCACTATTATTTATTATTATCAACACATTTTGTGAGACTCACTACTAATATTTTTCTTACGATTCTTATATATTATATATTTATAAATTTGCCAAATGGAGGCTTAAATATAAGTGATATGTGTATAAATTATATAACCTTGTATCATATTTAAAAAATTAAGCTTTTAGGTTATATGATAATAAAATCATTAAAAATATATTGAGATAAAGTTTTAGAGTTTCATGGCCTCCTAATTGTTAAAAAGTCATGCATCAATCTTTAAAGAAAGAATAAGTCCTTGATTGGTAGAGATTCTTCAAAACAAGTTCCAGGCTTGTTTGAGCCCTATTTTTTGATAGAATAGATTTTGTAGCGGTGATTTTTTGAAAAATGTATGGTTAAAAAGTATGAATAAACAAATTGGGTTTATTTATAAAATTATTTTATTAGAAGAATGTGTAGTTCAAAATGAGTTTGGAAAATGAGTTAAAGATTAATGTTCAAATATGGATTCATTTTCAACCATATATTCTCCTAATAAAATAATTTTGTTTCGTACATTCATAATTTCTCTACTTTTTAATTATACATTCCCAAAAATTCATCTTTCATAATTATCAAAATATCTACATTTCAAAAGACTTTTTAAACATAAAATTCTCCTTATTTTAAAGAGTAAATCCATAAAATAATGTTTTAAGAGATTTCTTAAAATTTGGAGAAACAAACGTACTCTCAATAATTAAATGCATTCAAAATATTTCAATTTTCAATGGAAGAAAATAATGTAATAATTTGGAGAGGATCTAGTAAAAATAAAAAATATGGAAAAACAATAAATTAAGTAGTAAAATTAAGTGTTAAATATAAACAGCCTATTAGAGTACTTAAAACTTTTTACTCTCTCAATAGTAGAATATGATCATCAAAAATAGAGAGTTTCTTAAAAATGTTCTAATTATCGTATGTGTTTTGTAGATATATGCAATACAAGGGAATCTAATCACTCTTCGACATCTGAAGTTTTTAAATAAAATGAATTAAAGACAAGTTTTACAAGTATCTACAAAAGTGTTGAACGAGAACATAAATGGACAATGTTAAGCCCCGTGTTTGGTTTTTATTTTCTGTAACTCAAATTTTTAAAACTCATTTTTAATCACGTTGTCCTAATAAAATTATTTTACACAAAAACTTATAATTTTTTCTACTTTTTAATCACACATTATTCAAAAAAATCACTTTTTACAAAATCTTTTCTAAAAAATTCTCAACCAAACACGGGGCTAAAGAAGGAAAAATTATCCTTGTTTGACAAAGTTTTTTAAGATTATAAGTTGGTGGTTCCATGAAATGTGTTAATAAAAAATGGATAAAAGTTGCGAATCCATTAAAAATAAAGTTTGATGAGCTTAAAATCTCAAAAAAAAATTGTCAAACAGAGACTAAAGCTTTGTTCATAATTCTGTTACCGTATAATATTGTGTATTAATCTTGATATACAATAACCCACAAAAAAGGTGTTCACCTTCAAAAGGCAAGATGTGTACATCAAACAACTTAAAGAAAAGAAATGCAGTCACTTATTAGGTGCAAAAGCCCACTTTGAGTTGGAAAGCAACATAAACAGTCTTATCCAAGAAGTTTAACAACACACACGTTTACATATATCCATGGATGGAAAGTGAGATGTATCAAATTTGACCAACGTGAGCTAAAGAAGAAGCCTCTTAAAAAGGACTTGGAAATGGTACACAACACCAAGAAATAAATGGATATACCAACAAAAACTCACCTTTATTGAAGCGGATGGAAAGGTTTTCCAAAGGCAAATTAAAGTAATAATGACACCAACCCTATAAACGGATTTCTCTCTAGCCTTGATCAATGTCTATGTACTAGATAAAATGCTCCTCCTTTAGCCGTACTTGAAATCGGCTATTTAAATTTCGAGTATGCGGAGTTAAAAATTATACACGAAGAACTTATTACGTATACAATTTTTCAAAAACATAAATAAATTAAAAACAGTATTATAAAATAACAAATTTTATTAATATAGTTAAATAAAATATCACTTACCTGATGATATGCAATTTCAGCATATTTATCTTGCAGTTGAAAATGACGCCAATCATTCACACACATTAATGCTTCTAAAATAGCTTTTTTCGGTCGACTCTCAACCTCGGATAGATACATTTTATCTGTACTAAAAGCAGACTTCGAAATTACAGTGCTAATCGAAGATGTTAGTAAATCTTTTGTAATTGCAGAAACAACTAGCCATTGTCATTCGTACTTTTACTAAAAGTCAATCACTTCTATTGAACTTTTTTTAATTGATGCATTATTAGGCAGATGATGATTAAAGTAATTAGGCAATTCAGCAGGTAGTACATTTGGACTTGTGTATGATGTCTGATTACATGCGGTAGACATACTGACTAATATTTACACATATTCGTTGTGTATATAATTCATACATTTCACATAAAGTTTGTTCTAAATTTTTATAAGTGATATGCGTGTTAAAAGTTAAAACTTTTAAAAATCTGATCAATAACATATTTAGTACGTGAGAAATTGTATCGAAAGTCCATGATATATGCTAAAGAAAATAACATTGACAAATCTTTCCAATATTTTCTGAAGTTTAATTCCATAGAAAATATAGTTTTACTAAAATCGGGATAATTTTTATATTTATGAAAAACCCTTACAATGATATAAAGACGTTCAAATATAATACAACTAATGAGATAATATACTCTAGATAAAATATTTGTAAAGTCATAAAAACTTGTCAATTTTTTTTTCCTAATTTTAACCATAAATCAATCAAATTAATTCAAATAGTGTCATCGTTATTTTTAATATACATATTTTTATAAAATTCAGTTATTAAATGTTTATCATAATTTTAATAATAAATGAAATTCTATCTATATTGTACATCATTAACAAATATTTTGGCATTCGTCACCCCGAACAGTCTCTTATGACTTTTCAAGGTTGTCTTTGTAGGACGAAAAATTATCGAAATTTTATAACAGAGTATTTTGGAAAATAGAATCTCGGCAGGGGCATAATGGTCAAGAGACATTTACAACGATCTTTCACAATGCCGCCGGATTTCCATTTTGAAAATTTTCAAAACCTCATCCTCATCCTCACCCCCACTCCCCACTTTCGCCCTCACCGTCCCTTTCTAACCGGATCTACAAACCCTAGCTCCACATTTACAGAAGTTACCAAGCAAATCCACGATAGAGAGTCAAAATTATACCCAAATCGAATCAAAGTTACTGCATTTCCTTTCCGATATTTAAATTAGGTTAAACAATTGATTTTCTGTTGTGTGTAATTTTTACTCCTTCATCGTCTTTGTGTTCTATTGTTCTGTGATTAGTGATTACTGCAATTCAAAGCAAGGACACAGTTCTGCCTTCAATTGCAATTAACCATGGCCCCACCAAAATTTTGAAACTGTCATGCGGTTATCTTTCTGACTTCACTCTCTTTCTATCTCTACATACCCTTCAATAGAAAACCCACACAGGATCATCATTCATATGGCCTCCAAAAACCAGAACAAGCCTCCTTCGAGTCCTTCACAGGTAATCACTGTTGTTTTCCCAATTTTGCTCATCTTTAGCCTTTTTTTTTTTCTTTCGAATATCTGATGAGCTATCGGATTTTTTATTACTTTCTTTTTCGGATTAGCACATGTAATGGGAAGAGGTATAGGGATCCGACTACATTTCAGAAAAAAATTCGCGTTCTTAATTTTAAAATAGAAGGCCCGAATCTGCCTTTAGTTGAAAAAATTGCCCAAACAATTTCCTTTTTGCTCTGGGAGAACTACAACAGGTAATTTTGTTTCTTATTATTATTTTGGTGCTCTCATTCTGATGTTTTTATTTGGTTTTGTCTGCATTTGCCTAATTTTCCAGAGCAAGTATATTGTCGGCGAGGTTCAGGTAGATAAGCGACGCAGGATAGGGAACATGAAAATGCCAACGAATACTGGGACAAGAACACTAACCAGGCAAGCATTTTCTGTAGTTAATGGGGCCCAAGATGTGTCCCAAACTGCCGGGCCACCTAGCACTGCCAGTTCTGATTGTGGTGTAATTGAGTTCACCAAAGAAGACGTCGAGGCATTACTCCACGAGAAGCTCAAAGTGAAGAATAAATTTAACTACAAGGTGAGTAAAAGTATGGAGACTGGTTTTTGGTTATTTCTGGGCTGCATTTTCTTCTGAGGATGAGTTTTCTGCTTGAGTGTTTTGCTGGGATTAAATTTGTTGAGCTTTTGATGTTCTTCCAGGAAAAAAGTGAGCAAATGACCGAGTGCATTAAAAGGCTCAAACAATGCATCCGGTGGTTCCAGCAACATGAAGGAAATCTTGTTACAGAACAAGAGAAACTGAAGAATTTGCTGGAATTAGCAGAGAATAAATGTAATGATATGGGTATGTGTTATTTGTAGATATAGTCATCAGTGCTTCGGGCTAACAAAGAAATGCTATAGGTAGAATTTTTAACATGCAATAACCTTATTTCCTCACTCTCAGAGTCGCTGATGAAGGCAAAGGAAGAAGAGTTGAATTCAATGATTATGAAGTTGAGAAAGAATCTGGAAGTAATACAGGAGAAGTTGACAAAGGAGGAACTCGATAAATTGGTAAGATGCTCATTGATGAGCCAAGTGTTGTTGTTTTGGACGCTATTGTTTTGTGTATTAGCGAAGAACTAAATTGTTTAATTCAATCATCAGGAAGCATTGGAGTCTTTGACAAGAGAGAAAGATGCTAGACTAGCAGTAGAGAGAATGCAGGCTTCCCTTTCAGAAGAGTTGAAGAGAACTCAACAAGACAGCTCTAGTGCCAACCACAAGGTAAAGAGACAAGACAAATAACCGAAATTATGTTTCTCAATAGTTCTATAAAATGATCTGCTGAAAACTGTAACTTTTGGTCCTTGTTTGGCTTCTGCAGATACAGTCACTTAATGACATGTACAAGCGGTTGCAGGAGTACAACACGAGTTTACAGCAATATAATAGCAGACTTCAGTCTGAACTTGCCTCAACAAATGAGACACTGAAACGAGTTGAGAAAGAGAAGGCGGTAGTGGTGGAAAACCTGAGCACTTTGAGGGGACACCATACATCTTTGCAGGAGCAGCTAACTTCATCAAGAGTGAGTATTATCTTTTTGTTTTGACTTTGTGGACAACTCTCAACACTTTTTACGCACTCATCACATGATTAATATGTGAGACCATTATGTGTTTTTCCACGAGAAAGGATGATTTATTTCTACATTTATGCCTTTATATGCTTTCCAGGAGATTGTTTGTCTAATTGTAACCTTCGAATCTTATTTTGAGCATAGTTAGAGTTTAATCATGTAAATCTCCTGAACTTTCTCCAAATTTTGAAGTACTGGTTTTTATTTTTTTGTTTTTCTTCCTAATTTGTTACCTCTTTTACCATAATGCTGTGTGAATATGCATGGACTGAATGACAGAACTAGGGTGAGGTGAAGGATTTGAGTAAATGTATGCTTCTCCAAAATTTGAAGGTCTGATTTAATTCACTGCCTCTTTAACCATTCTGCTGTATGAATATGCATGACTGAATGGGAGAACTTGCAATAGTTAACTGGATATTTTCTAAAGGAGTAAATGGAAGAATTGTGACTTGTGGAACTTATGGATGATAATTTGCAAGATGTTTCAAAAATTTCAGCTAGTCTTTTATGCAAAAGTTACATGTACATCTTGTCAATGAGAATGACACGGATCATGGAGATTGACAAATATCACAAGAATTGACGAAAATTATGACTTAACGTAATTACGTATATAATTGTATTTACCATATTTAGGTTGATTACTTACATCTATTATATTTAGATTGATATCATAGTTATATGATGTAATACTCTTCCTATTTAATACAAGGAATCCTTCAATGAAAGAGGATTTAGACAAAAGTTTGTCATGGTATCAGAGCCTACCTTATAAACTATATACTGAATCCTCCATTTCCTTTGGGCATAACTCAGCCTCTTAGGTGTAGGTTTCTTGTGGTGGTCTACGATTGACAGAATTCTTGTCAACGTGTGACTTTTATGGTAGTCCACGGTTTGTAAAATTTCTGTCAACGTGTGGCTCTTGTGGTGGGTTTCTTGTGATGGTCGACGGTTGACAAAACTTTTGTCAACGTGTGACTCTTTGATACATTGAGTGCGGTGTAGTTTTTGCCATCCTAAACCTATTTTGATCTCCCTAGTTTCTATCTCTATTTTATCTTTCCCTCTCCTCATTGTAAATAAATAAATAAAAAGAAAGAAAGAAAAAAAGGAACTAGGAATACAGATTTTTTATTTTTTCAGAAAGCTCCTAGTAAGATGAATTATTTTTCTCTTCTCATTATGAAAGAAAAGAAATCTAATCCAGCAACAGTAGGGCGGCCGATTAAAGTGTGAGAAGTATGACAGTATAATTTGGGATACGAGTTCAATTTGATTCTAAGGGTGTGTTTGAAAACACGCATTATCCATGGAAAATGGAAAATTTTATCCATTTCCACCCAAATTGTAGTGTTTGATAGGATAATTTTTCCCTAGAAAATTTTTTCCTCCCCCATCCCCATGCGCCCATTTTCCATGAAATTGAGGAATTTGTTTTCTATAGGTTTCGGTGGGAATCTGTTTTCCAGCTTTTCTTTTTGGCAATTGAAAAATATTCTAGACACAATGGTAAAAAAAAATTATCACTTTTATTGATAATTTCCATGTAAAACAAATCCAAACGAATGATATTCGGTATGTTTTTTTTAAAATTTTTTTAATTAAATTTTTTTTTTTTTGAAATTGGAACAAATACTAGATTTTAAGGCAATCGAAAAATATTCTAGATACAATGGTAAAAAAAAATTTCCACTTTTATTGATAATTTCCATGTAAAACAAATCCAAACGAATGATATTCGGTATGTTTTTTTAAATTTTTAAAATTTTTTTTTTTGGCAATCCAAACCCCAATGGTAGAAAAAATTATCATTTTAATGGACAATTTTCATGAAAAATAAAGCTAAACGGACACCAAACTTTCAATTACAATTCCTAGTAAAACAATTTCTAGGCAATTCAATTCCCTGTAATTCATTTTTTTTCCATCTATTTTCCACATTTACAATCAAACGGACCCTAAGAGTTTTTCATTGGTTTCCATACATGTGGTTATTTTTGGGCTGCCTATTGGAGTTGGACCTTTGAGTTCTTTTGTATTAATTTGAGGGGGTGACGTCAATGAGATTAATAGAAATCATGGAGATTGATGAAGATAACAAATATTGACCAAGTATAATTGTATTTACTATAATCGATGGAGATCATGGAGATTGACGAAGATCACAAAGATTGACTCATCTATATTCCATTTTTTGCAGAACTTTTTAATTTCTTTCAATGTGTGACATTTCTCAGGGCTTTGTTGTTAATATGACCATCTAGATTTAACAAGTCTTGTTAAAGCACTCTACTGCTATTTCCTACTGTCTGACAAAGGTTTATGATGCTTGCTATTTCCAAGGCTTTGCAAGATGAGGCTATCAAACAGAAGGAAGCACTAGGAAATGAAGTTGTGTGCTTGAGGGGTGATATGCGACAAGTAAGAGATGATCGTGATCGCCAGTTGTCACAAGTCCAGTCTTTATCAGCTGAAGTAGAAAAATATAAAGAGTTCACCGGGAAATCTTTTGAGGAGATAGATAACCTGACTGTAAAATCAAATGAGCTGGAGGTTTGTTTTTTATATATGTAATGCTTTTTAAACAACTACAGAAAATGCATTCACTAACAAGTGTCATGCAATTTCTTTCAGTCAACATGTTTGTCCCAAAGTGAGCAAGTAAGACGGCTGCAGGAGCAGCTAGCTTTTGCAGAAAAGAAGTTGCAGGTTCCTGGTCTTGCATTTTCAGCTTTTGTTGATATTGCTATTTATTTGGGTTTACCTGTTGAGAATTACTGGTTCAAGTTTTTATTTAATTTTTTGTCATTTTTTAGCTGTGTGATTTATCAGCGATGGAGACAAAAACAGAGTTTGAGGAGCAAAAAGCACTCCTTCTTGATTTACAGAATAGTGTGGCTGAAGCAGAATTAAAAATTGTAGAAGGAGAGAAGGTTCGGAAGAAATTACACAACACTATACTGGTAAAAGTTTTTGTACATATTCACATTTAGTTTTAGCCTATCTGAATTTTAATAGAAAATTGTTGCATTCCTTCCATCAATGAGATGGTGTTAATTAGAATCCTCTGTCAATACAGGAGTTAAAAGGGAATATCCGTGTTTTCTGTAGAGTGAGACCTCTATTGTCTGATGATGGGGTTGGAACTGATGCTAAAGTTATCTCCTTCCCTATAGCAATGGAAGCACTCGATCGAGGCATTGATTTGACGCAAAATGGTGGGTCTTCATTGAAATAGAGTCACAGGGATATAATCACAGGATTTGGATTTTTTTATTATCGTGATACTTTCTTTTCATCAATTTTCCTATTTTCATCAGGACAAAAGCATTCCTTTACTTTTGACAAAGTGTTTACACCTGAAGCCTCCCAAGAAGATGTCTTTGTTGAGATATC
The DNA here is from genome assembly GCA_903798385.1 of Fraxinus cuspidata. Taxonomy (NCBI): domain Eukaryota; kingdom Viridiplantae; phylum Streptophyta; class Magnoliopsida; order Lamiales; family Oleaceae; genus Fraxinus; species Fraxinus cuspidata. The sequence continues at coordinate 37,145 of CAIGRP010058925.1, read as the reverse complement.
ACAACTTGTTCAAAGTGCTCTAGATGGGTACAAGGTAACGTTCTCCCTTCATCTCCCAATCTATCATTTGTTCTGAAATACAAATACAGAGTACTATCACGTTCTTACTTCAAAACTTGAGGTTGGTAGCTGCATACGAACTTCGCACAATCCTGGATGATGACCTTTCTTAGCTGTTAGATTATGTTAACATTTCATACTGCTGTAACTGTTGTCTGGTAAATATGCTTCTGCTAATATGAAGATTATTGATCTGAGTCCATGAACTCAAGATGATGGGCTGACCAGTTACATCTTGAATTTGTTTGTTGCTTTTCTAATTCTTATATCCCTTGAAGATTGTGCTATGATTCTCCTGTTTATGATCTGTCTTGTGGCTACAGAAGAATGCTTGATTTCACAAGATATGCATGCAGATTATTTTCACTCCATTTTACTGGTCCAGAAATGCATGCACTAACAGTCTAAAATCCTAATGGGCACCGATAAATGTGCTGTTTCAGGTTTGTATCTTTGCTTATGGACAAACTGGTTCTGGCAAGACATTTACGATGATGGGCAAGCCAGGTACACCTGATCAGAAAGGTTTGATTCCACGATCCTTAGAACAAGTTTTTGAGACCCGGCAAACTCTTCAATCTCAAGGCTGGAAATATGAAATGCAGGTGTAGTGATTGCCATTCTCATTTATGTCTACTAGTTTAGCTTGCTTATTCCTGCCTTCTAATTATTATTCTTATCTGATTATTTAGGTGTCAATGCTTGAAATATACAATGAAACAATACGAGACTTGTTAGCTACAAATCGATCAGGGTTTGATGCACCTCGGCTGGAGAATATGGGAAAGCAATATGCTATAAAACATGATGTTAATGGAAACACTCATGTTTCTGATCTTACAGTTGTTGATGTTTGCAGTAGCAAGGAGGTCTCATATCTATTAGAGCGAGCAGCACATAGCAGGTAATGAAAGAATATTTCGCACCATTCTGTATGTTGATCAAGCATGTATTCTTACTCTAAAAGTCAATTTTTAAAGTTTAAAGGTGCATTCCATCCAGTTTCATATACAAGTTCAGATATCTGTTTAGTTCTATGGACTCACCAACGTGCACAATTTGGACTACAGTTACACATTTAATCTTTTGTCTCTTACGGGAATTCAATTTCTTCAGATCCGTTGGCAAGACTCAAATGAATGAACAGTCTTCGAGGAGCCATTTTGTCTTTACACTACGAATAATGGGTGTTAATGAGGTAAATGGACCTAGCTGCTTTCTGTTGCATCATTGTCATGATTCCATCTTTATCTTTGTTTACACAAACATGACCACAGATTTTATGTTCTTTTTTGTGGCAATAGGGCACTGATCAACAAGTGCAAGGCATCCTCAATTTAATTGACCTTGCTGGTAGTGAGCGTCTCTCTAAGAGTGGATCTACAGGGGACCGCCTAAAAGAAACTCAGGTATTAGAATAACTGAATAAGAAGCATCTCCATTATATTTGAATTTTTTCATAGTGCGGATTTGTCCTAAATTATCTTTCTCATTGAGTAACAATCAGGCTATCAACAAGAGTTTATCGTCACTAAGTGATGTTATATTTGCCTTGGCCAAGAAGGAGGAGCACGTTCCATTTAGGAACTCAAAGCTAACCTATCTTCTCCAGGTAATTTTCATTAATGAAGCCTCGGTAGCATATGAGCAAGTTTGAGAGAAAATGATGTTGGAACAAATTAAGACAAGGCTTGATTATGGCTAGCTGAGGTAGATATTTAAGGCATTCCAGCATTAACATTCGGTTATCATGGGCAAAATAATTCTATAATGCCCTAAGCTCAATTTTTACTTATGGATAAGATTCATTGTCCTTTTTTCCGCTGAGAAATGTTATATTGCCACTTGAATGAGACAAGACTACTGGACTTGTCTAAACTTGGACTAGTGCACTTGGTGCTAAAATGAGCTTTTCCTGGTAGTAGTTTAATTCTAGTTGCCTAGTTAGAATACACCATCTTATCTGATTGAAGTTTGCTGTTTGGTCTTCATTTTATATTGTATAGGAGTCATTTGGTGATGTTGCAATGATTATGGCTAGTTGAGGCAGATACTTAAGGCTTACCAGCACTAACATTCATTTATCATGGGCAAAATCATGCTATAACACCCTAGCTCAATCATTAGTTACGTATGGATGAGATTCATTTTCCTTTTGCCTGCCTAGTTGGTATATAACATCTTAGCTGATTGAATTTTTCCGTGTTGACTTTATGTTATATATTATTCGCATAACATTTGTTGATGTTGCTGACAAGTTAATCAAAAATTAAACAGTGCAGATTAAGTTACTAAATCTTTACTTGCTTAGCCATAATAAAAATCTAAATGTTCAACTTTTCTGATTGATGCATAGAATACCGAATAAAATAAGTATATCTAAAAAGTTTTAAACAAGAAAAAAAATGTGAAATCACATAGAGGTCTTGCAATGTTAACTCGGATTTATCGATTTTTGTTGGATTAATGCTATTCCTTTTTCCTGTCCTTTATCAGCCTTGTTTAGGTGGAGATTCAAAGACACTAATGTTTGTCAACGTTTCACCGGATCCTTCATCTGTTGGTGAATCACTTTGTTCACTAAGGTTTGCAGCACGTGTAAATGCTTGTGAGATTGGTATCCCCAGGCGCCAAACCAACTTCAGATCTACTGATTCTCGCCTTAGCATTGGTTAAATTTTTTATATATTAATTGTTTTAGATTTAGGAAAGTGTGTTATTTGTATTTCAATGGCATTTGATTTTTAACCAAGAACAACAAGCCTTTCTAACAACATTCGCGTGAGATATGTATGTAATGACTATACTGTCTTTGTATCGCTGATACCGATGGAATTGCCATTTTCTGTCTTCGAGGTGTATCTATGGAGTTGTGTACATTCGGATATTTAATGTTTTCTACGAATTTGTTAAGGAAAATCAAATGCAATCTGTATTTGAATGAGAAAATAGTTCAGTACTATTAAATGCAATCTACTGTCTTACATATATATGCTTCTATTTTGTGATATATGATATTATCTGATTCGAAGAATGCACCTGCTCTTCATCTTACACAGAATGGACAATCAAATGTTTTACGATCCATAAATTCTTTTGAGTTACAAATTTATGCCATTCGATTCATGACCTCTCGGAGGATTGATGTTGTATCTGCATAATACGACTCTGTTTGAGGAAGATTATGCCTTTTCACTGCATTTTCAAGCTGCCAAAATTTGTCTTCAGTTAAAATTCAAATAAAAAGTAGTGCTATTCAGGATCACTAGTGTTTAACACTGATTTAGGTGCTAGCACTAGTGTCATCAAATTATAAGTTTAATTAAATATAATGATTTATGACTTATTTATTAGGACTTATGAAAGCTAACATCATTCTAAAATAAATTGTGTATGGGAAATGAATGATAAGTAATGATTAGATTACCTTTTCAACGTTGTTGAACAACCGATTGGCAAGTTCTGTAAGAGATTTCTTATCATCTATTGCTGCTGCAGAGATCACTTCATCAAAGTCGTAGTACATAAATGTCGACTTAAGGCACAGATACTTTCTTATGTAATTCCAAGTATCTTGTCCTATCATATCTCCCAATGCTATGAGATCGAAAGCATATCGTTTCAATCTGTACATTCTCCCTTTAGTTCCGATATTAGCTATATAGATTCTTTTCTTGAGAAAAGAACGAGTTCCTGTCTCTTCATTGTCAATTTCTACGACAAAGAAAACTTATAAGTAGTAATTATAGATTTTCTTACATTTAAGTCAAAATAGAAAATAAAGCATAGAACTCACTATTGTTAACAGAGGGTACAGGTAAAGGTCCCGTGAGCCAAAATCCATTGTCCTCTGCAAGAGAATCTCCAATGCTTGTATTTCCAAAGAGTGCTATTGAAGCAAGGCCTATTGCCAATCTTCTTGTAGTATTCACTTTGTTGTCTTCAAATTCATCCTTTTTCCTACTAAGAAAGCATGTAATTGCTGGTTTCTTTGGCATTTTCTCGACCCGGTGTAGCTTGGGAATGTTAGGCAGAGACTCAAATACTCCATTGAAATTTGCTGTTATTGCCATAGTAGTTCACAAGTGAAGAAGGTTTTTTTTTTTGGCTGTTTTGATTTATCTTCTGAAAATTGCTGGCGTCTATTAACCACCAAATAGATATCCTTTTGGGGGGATAAATTAGTCATTTTGTAAATATTTGTGTACTCTATGTATTGCAGAAAAATCCATATTTTTGCGAGGCCTACATGTGGGACATATTGAAAATTAGGTTGTCTCAGAATTGAATTTTGGTGGCTGCTATGTTGTCTTGAAGTAGAAACTGGCGAGAACTATATGCAACTTCATTGCAAGACATTATTGATAAAATTTAGTTGTTAAAATAGCTATCTTTCGAAAATAATAGCCAAGAATCGTAATTATTATTAAGTTGCGGGCAGGTAAGTTCACCACGAAACTGACTAAGAATGTAAAAAGGGAACAACTGTGGAGCGGGGATGGAGTGCTAGACTATGAACCATATAGCTAAGAGAAACCAAGACCAGGAAAGACGGGGTTTCGGTTTATTTCATCAACATGGATCGACATACGATGCACTAAGATTTCAAATCAGAGGAGGCCTTAGAAGAAATGACAGATAGAAGTCTATTGCTTTGGCGTTCTTAAAGATGTAACGAGAAGGAACCGAAATGTAGCCAACTTCAAATTTATCCTAAGAAAGGGTCGATTTGTTGTCGATGTCATTACTGTTTCACATTATGGAGACGTGGAGAATTGGGATTTTCTGTATGACTGATTGTTTTTTGGTTTTGTTCTAGATATTTTTTAACAGATCATCAAGATATAAGATTATGCATGATTAACATAACCCAAAGAATTGGATAGAGTAGAGCTAGCTTTCATAGAGGGTCCTACTTTGATGCCATCCGTTTGAATCCCTGTAAAAATCCCAGAATAAATTGAACACTGCATGCTTCTCAATTCAAAGAAAAAAAATTCGATTTTTCGTATGGCACATCATCGGAAAATAATGAAGTCTCGAGTTATCAAAATAGACTCTGAAGAAACATGGGATTTCTTCGCTTCTCAAGCTAGAAAACAAGGATGTCCTGTAAGTTTCGATGTAGCCATTTTTTTGATCCTTCACTAGGTATCTTGATGTTTCTATGAACGAAGATGAGGCGTTATGGTTAATCTATTAGAGACGAGACAAATATTTATGTTAACTTAGTCTTCAATACGTGTCTAGCGTGCAACTGTGCACGCTAGTTTTATTTCTTCATCGAAAGGCCTCACACGTCCACAATTTTCATAAACAATGCAGGTTATAGTACATTTTACGGCGTCATGGTGCATGCCTTCAGTAGCTATGAAGCCGTTTTTCAGAAGACTGGCCTTAAGTCACCAGGGTATTTTGTTTCTACGGGTGGATGTCGACGAGGTTAAGGTAATATACAGCCAGATATACAATCTTAGCACATGAAATCATAGTTATTGTCTGAGAATTATGTTTGGTTTTATCAGGAGTTAGCATCAAAGATGGAGATTAAAGCCATGCCCACTTTTTTGTTCATGAAGGAAGGGGATCTGGTGGATAAGCTAGTGGGTGCCAATCCAGAGGAGATCAAGAAGAGGGTTGTTGGATTAATCAGTTACAACTATTGATTCGTTTTGGTCGAGGATCTCCGCTAAGGCTTGTGTGTCTTGGGTTGATCCTTCCCAACAAGGAATGTTTTTTTAGTGCTACACGACACGATTAAGTAGTATAAGAAAAAAAATATGTTCAAATCTTGTTTTAAGTCTGTCAGTGTTACTTACCAGGCTATTACTGATTATCACACTCATATTTAAGGCATTTGTATGATTGTTGCTACTAAGCCTTCGTTTGACATTCATTTTTTTCTCATTCTCATTTTCATTTTTTTTCTCCTTCTTCATTTCAACCACACATTTTATCAATAAAATAATATTACACATAAACCTAAAAATTCTCCTTACTTTTTAACCACACATTATTCCATCAATCACTATTCCAAATCAATTTTTTCTCCAAAATGGGTGTCAAACAAGGGGCTAAAAATGAATAAAAGAAAATTAATGTGTTGAATCAGAACTCGCAACGTTTGCCACGTCAAATTCCGAATATACAAAAATGAAGGCATGTTTCTACTTCTTATAGAAGAACTTCCTGAAAAAATTATTGTTATGAAAACGTGGATCGAGGTTGGCTTTGAACGAAAGTGGAATTGAGAAAAATGCAACAAAAAATGGACACGAATATTTACGTGGTTCACCTAATTTAGGCTACGTCCACATGCAAGTATACGATGATTTCACTATATTATGAGAATTATAATAACACTCTCTAAATATAAGGAGATAACAATAATTAATCTTTTTTGTAATAGGAGAAACTAAGGAGAAAACAATATTTTTTCTCTATATAATTTTTATCTCTCTCTCTACTATTTTTCTCTCTTCTGATGGTATCATTCAATAATTACAAATTCTCTGAGAATGATATTTCACTTGAGGATGTGATGCATTTTAAAGCAGCAATCATCTCCTATTTATAGGCGAGTTCTCTCCGCGTATATTAATTGAAGCGTAGAATTTTCAACGTGAATAGCACACAAAAATTTATGCTTTCTAACTTTTACCAATCTTGCAATGGTAATAGTGGCTGAGAAATGATTTCCCCAACCAATCTTCAGTAAATGAGTTACTTGTGGTTAAAGAAATTGGCTTTATCCATCAACAGTTACCTTATACCACTTGCTCTAATAATTCTTCTAATCAGACAAAACACTTTCAAAAAAATTATCGAAATATGTTCAAAAGCAATTTTTTAGTCTCAAAATAATTTTTTAATTTTCAAAAGTTCTGCCATACAGACCTTTAGTTTGCTGAGCTATATTTAAGTGAGATATGGGCCTTTTTGAGCCTTTTCGAGCCTTTTTTTTTTTGTACAAAATGTATTTTGGAATAGTAGATTGATAGAGAATGTGTAGTTAAAAAATAAAGAAAAGTTTTGAATTTAAGTCTAATATTATTTTATTCAAGAATGTGTGGTTGAAAAGAAGAGAGTGAAAAATAAAATATATTTTTAAAAAAAAACGGGGATCAAACAAAAGATGATCGATTCAACTCTGATGTTACTATACAGTAATTTCACTACCTAACTTTTCTGGTGTGGAAATTCACTTGGTTAGTGTTCCTATGTCCCAACATGTATAAAATACTGTGTCTAAAAAGTAAGTGATGTCAATTAAGCCAATCCAACTGTTACAAGTATAATTAAACAAAAATAATGAACCATTAATCTAGATAAAATGTTTTATTAATGAATTATGCATAAGCAGCATTCAGAAAAGGTGGTGCTACTGTCAACTTTGTTTAATGCTTTGTTGCTAGTGCTGAATATGACTTAGCATGTTTGGCTAAGCTGGAAAAGTTTATTTGCATTAATTTATTATTACAAATAAGTAGATTACTAATTTTAACCAATAGAAGACTCAGATTATGACATCCCAGAAAAGGAATAATGTGATATCATCTTCTAGCACCTAAATGTATATAACTATGTGTAATTCTTGCTTAGTGGCTGTGGCTGCATCAATTGCTTTTACTCAACACTATTAAGCTATTAAAGAACAAATTATCTTCAATAGAATACAATGATTGATGATGTTTTTCAATTTTTTCCGACAAAAAAGAGCACGTGTTATTTGAGAGTGAATTTACTGAATCATGGAATATCACGAAGAACTAGATAAAGTAAAAATAAAAAATAAAATCTATTTGGCCCATTTTTATCACAAATTTAGTCTAATTTAGCATGTCTTCCGTACTCTCGATCATATTATGAGTCGAACTGAAAAAAACAATAATAATAATAATAATACAATTCAGAGTAAGCGCATGTTTTTTTCTTTGTAGATGCTTTAGTTTTTTATGGAATTAGGTCCTAAGAAAACTCTTTTCTTGGACCAAAAGAGGGGACATTATCTTAAGGAATTTCAATTGATTAATGGTTCAATATTTTGTTTTTGTGATATTTAACCAATAGCAAGTTGACAAGTCAGCATCAATATCCAGCTGAAATTTGAAAAATTGGAAAAAGATGTTGTATGGGTAGCATCGCATTTTTGTGGCAATCTCTTTCCCATATCTTTTGACCTTTTGTGGATTGAAATATTATTCTTCTATTATCATTTTGATGTTGAAATAAGATTGCTATATTTACGAATTTGTGTAAAATGTAAAATATATGTGGATTTCATCCTATGCAAATTATATAAATATCTAAAGTTAGAAGTGCAAAATAAAAGACTCGACTTCCTATATGATTATGACCAACACCTCTTGACGGATTGGGCATGTTTGACAAAAATTGAACCGTCAATATAAATGTTAAAATCATATGCAAGTTTTAGATGACTAATGACTAAATGTCACAACCATCAAACCATTTGACGTTCATATTCAATTTATAACTGAAATTTGCGCACTATTTGAACATTTGGGTTATTTTCGACGCGGGTGATCTAAATTTATAAATTCAAATAAGTTGAGGATCCAAAATTTTATTTTAAAAGTCGAGAACCAATAATCACATTATATAGTAGGATGGACAGCGCCACCATAATTTACTAATTATAAGTTACTGAATAATATTATCTAGCATTAATGCTGTTAGAATACCTAAATTTATAAGTTCAATTAAATGAGTAATGTGATTATTCATTTAAATGAGTTTATTATTTAATGTCGTGTGATTGCCTTCTAATGTTAGTGACTATTTAGATTTTAAAAAAAAGAAAAAAAAAATTGACTTTCAGCGAGACCAGGTGGTCTTCATAGGGAGTCCTACAGTCGCGTGTTCTTGTGGAATATAATTTTCGCATATTTGATATCACCCAATTTGTATCAAATTAAATTAACGTAAAATTGAAATTCCTTCACAAATTTCCTTGTCCATTTTTCAACTCCCGTGAACCCAATTTTCCGAGGCAATTTTTGACTGAAGATTTGCTTCAACGCCAGAAAAAGGTTCTCTTTACGGCGGCGGTTTGGAAATGGTTTCACCGGAAAACACGAATTGGTTGTATGACTATGAGGTCGAGGATATCCCGGTTCCCGTTGGGAATTTCTCTGCTCAACCAGCTGGGTTTTCTTGGCCTATTCAAGCTTTCAATGGTTCATCTAATGCCAGGTAGTATTTTGAATGTAGTTATAATGCTTCTTGTGATTCGCATGTTTTGGGGCTCTTATAAAGGTTTTGTATTTCCTTTATTTTCATTTTGATGGGATTTTTTTTGGGCAATTGTTTTTGTAATTCATTTTGACACTTAACCATTAGTTAAGTTTTTGATTTAGTTGTTTGTTGTTGCGAATTGGAGCCATTCTATGGATTGTCTTTTGGATTTTTGTGATTTTTGAGATTTGTTCTTGAATTTCATATTTTGTAATTGGGTTTATGCTCTAACTTCTCTGATTTTCCTTATCCTTTTATTTATTTCATGTATCCATAGGTATATATTTGATTTATCAAAACTTGTGTTTCAATTTTATTATTAGAAGCTGATAATGCTCCAATAGATCTTGATTAGATGTTTTGGAGTTTGTTTGTAATCAGATTAGTTATTGGGCCTTCTATAAATTGTCACACAGAAACTTTCAAGCACCTAAGAAGGTGCTTGTTGTTTTATTTATTCTTCGTTTCGCAAAGTAACACGATAACTATTCTATTGATATATGAGGAGAAAACATGCTGACATCAAATTTGTTGGGTATAAGGCTTAGTTGTAAATAAAGGATAAACATCGTTTAAATCTTTGCAAATTCTTTTTGAAGTTGTAAGGTTTCTTTTTTTAGTAACCAATTCAGTGTTTTTTCTTCAATTTCACACTAGAAAATATCAGTTTCACTGTACTCACCCTTTTCTTTATGCCAATCCAATCTATTGATAGTGTGGGAATTGATGGCTCATTTGGGGTATCAGACATGCAGAAGGAAACTGCCTCAAAAAAACGGTAAAGAGCATTTTCTTGGTTTACATCTTGGACAGTTGATCAGTTGTTCTGGGTTTTATGTAAAGATGCTCAGTGATGTATGCGTTACTCTAATTTTTAGTTTTTTTTCTTCTAGGAGTGGGGTGAGGGAGGGTTTCTTAATCTCCTTACACCGTATAGCTGTTGCTCAGAAATTTCAGCCTCCCATGGCGTTTATACCTGCTTGTGATGATTGCTTGTCTATATATGATAGATGTTATAAGAGTTTCATTTCATGAATTGAACATTGGTATTGTTAATTCCAACTATATGGGAGATGCAAATAAATATATAATCAAATAGATATGGTATTATTCTTTTGCTGCTAGACCTTCCTTTATATTTTCTCACATTTTTTTCACTTACATAGACCTAGAGCGGAATCATGCGCTCCATCAAGTTCTAAAGCATGCAGAGAAAAAGAACGGAGGGATAGGCTAAATGACAAGTATGATCGTGGTCTCTGATGTCTCCTCTGTCCTGCCCCCCTTTACTCTCCTCTAATAACTGCTTGGATATGCTCGTAGGTTTATGGAATTGGGCGCTCTTCTCGAGCCTGGACGACCTCCTAAAACAGACAAGGCTGCCATCTTGGTTGATGCAGTTCGTATGGTAACTCAGCTACGAGGTGAAGCCCAGAAGCTAAAAGACTCCAACTCGAATCTTCAGGAGAAGATTAAAGAACTGAAGGTTAGAAAGTTTGTCCACCCTTATTTATATCGTCTCCATTAATATCTGTGGATGTGAACTTTTTTTTCTATAAATATGGATGGTGAACCAAAAGACGATCACTATGTATGCAACCCTTATGCAAGTACCACTAATATGTGTAGGCTGAGAAGAACGATCTTCGTGATGAGAAGCAAAGGTTAAAGGCTGAGAAAGAGAAGCTAGAGCAACAACTAAATACCATGAATGTCCACCCTGGCTTTCTTCCCGCTCCTCATGCCATACCTGCTTCTTTTGCTGCTGCGGGCCAAGCTGCGAGCAACAAGTTGGTGCCCGTCATCAGTTATCCCGGAGTTGCTATGTGGCAATTCATGCCACCTGCAGCTGTTGATACTTCACAGGACCATGTGCTTCGCCCGCCAGTTGCCTAAGTTGGTGGCCAAATCTTACGATGGTGTAGTTTGCATTTTGGTCCAACTGTTAAATTTATTTTGTCAATGCTTTTTGAATGTCTTAGTTTTTGCTCAACTGTCGGACTTGGATTTAGCAGATGATGGAAAGTACTTTTGGTTCCCAAACATCAATTTAGTTGATGCTTGTTTTGTTGTGAAGTGTTCAAAAGTTAATTTTGCATGTGTTTTCTAAGGATATTCCATATGGCTTACAGTGGTGAAATACCAACTGTAAAAAGAGACTAACAAGCACTGCTGATTTAATTCACTTTTTTTAACACAAATTTTGCTGAATGCTGCCAAAAAAATAATTAAAAAAAATAAAAAATAAAATTCTGTACTCTGTTCTTGCTGGTTTTTTGAGGTTCAGATTGTTCCAAGTGCTATTTCCTTATCTGGTAGGGTCTGTAAATTTCTTCCCAGATAAGGCCTACTTTTTTACTTTTTGAGTGATTAAAATGGCTTCCAAATTCCTCCAAATTCATCATCAAACCATCAAAATTTCTGACCCTAAATTTCACTTCCTAAAACCCAAAAGCCCGCCTGAATCGGGAATTTCATTCTCATCTTTATCCCTGAAATGTTCTCTCTCTTCCACTAATCCTCCAACCACAAAAGAAGAAGCTATTCACCAAGTAAAAACTTCGCTTTCGTCCACCTTGGAGAAGCCTCTCAACAACCCAAGACTCGCCGGAAAGATAAAAAAAGTGAAGCAGCCGAGATTCCGGGTTGAAATTCCGGTCATTGATGACTCGCCCGCTTCACTCACGCAACTAGCACTTGAAGTGTTTGGTGAAATGCCCATTAGAGGAAAAGGCTTAAAGACCAAGATTCTTATCATATGGCCAACCCAGAGCTTAACTCAAGCTGCTGCTGTGGCCTTTGAGTCTCAGTCTTCAAACATTGTTATTGAAAACATTCATATATCATCAGTTATTAAGGAGGATACCAGAATTTTGAATTCTGCTGATTTGGCTGTCTTTTTGTCCCCCGAGACTTCACAATTATCAATCATGAAGACAGTTACTGACAATATTTATCCAAAGCCTGTAATAATTTTCAATCCTAAATGGAGCTTTGAAGAGGAGAGTGATTTTGGTGAACTGAGTGGTTTTGTGGGTACTTTTGAGGTTGTTTATTCATTTATGGGGTTGGAGGTTAAAGGGATTTTGAGCAAGAGAAAAGGTGTGATTTTTAAATGTGTGAAAGATGGTATCTTGACTGGTGAGAAATGGAATGTGTTGGTTGAAGAAGAAGGGGAATTGAAAGTGGTTTCGACCTTTAAAGTGCGGCCATCAATCGTTGAAGTCGAGAATGTTCTGTACAATTTAATGGCTATCAATTCTCCCATTACAAAATCTGCTAAGTTCTTAAAGGATTTGGTGTCCAATGTGACAGGGAAGAAGTAAGTGCTTTTCTGAAAATGAGAGCTTGTTACCTGAATTTTTTCTTGAACTCTACTCCGTTATGAGAATTTTGAGAATCTGTTTGTTAAAATGCTTGAATGAAAATAAGAATTTTAACAGGATAAAAATACTTCTTGTATCTGCTCATGAAATGTTGTATGAGCACATCCCGAAAATTTTCGCTAATGGAAATCTTGATGTGCCTGAAACTGGGTTCTGACATTCTGCACATTCCATATAACATTTAACTTGATGTGCCTTAAGGCTCCAAGAAATTAGTACTTGTTAAAATATTAAAAAAAATTAAAAATTATAATACATCAAGAACTTAGAAATTGAGGAAGATTTCTCAAAATTTGAAGCCTGTGACTGATACCATCTGCCCAGTAATCAGATTTATGTATTGTGAAGAACATCCATTTTAATTGACAGGCGATGAGCATAAGTGGGTTCCTCCTCCATGAATTGGTCTAAGATGCTCTTATATGACATCCCTTGATGAATCTGTCTGAGAAGTTGACATACTTGGTCCATAGTGGACGTAGTTGTGGGAATGCTATATCTAGCCATGGCTTTGCTCGACCATTAAAGTGGATGACACCGGCACTTTCAGCATCTGCAACAGTTGTGTTTTCCTGGTATCCTAATCCTAGCATGTGCCAAAAGGGATCAATCGCATAGGTATGTCCATGAAAAGCTATTAGACCGGGAGGTAACGTTCCTAGCTGCCACAAACTTAAGTCTGATTTTATGTTCTGCGGGGGGAAATTAAGACATCATCAGAAAACATTTGATATATTTAAGAAATTCATCACTTCGAATTTTTTTAGGAAATTCATTACCTCTTCAATCCAGTGATGGTATATCTGACTAATATTTGTTTTCCTCCAAGCGTCTAGATCGAAGATGTTCATGCCATATGCCCATGCACATTCATTAGGATTAAAATTGTTTGCTATCAGAGGATGAGAAAAGTTCAAATAACTTTTGAACTTCTTCGACATGACATATTTGTCTTCGCCTATACATGTTTCGACTGCTCCATTGACCTTTCCATTCATGTCGATATCCCACAGAGGTGAAAGGTCAGTTTGCACCACTATGTCATCGTCCAGGAAGACTATCTTTTTAAGACTAGGAAACAACTGCAAATAAAATGCATTTTGCATATTAGACAATGGCTATTTAACCATTTAGGGAAAGCATCACAACTTTGAGACTCACCTCTGGAAAATGTATCCGAATGTGATTCATCACTGAATTGTACTTGGGGCTAAGTGCCTGCAATTTTGCGGCAATAACTTTAGGTTGTTCAGTGTTATTTGTCACAATGGCCGTTGACCCTCCCCTAAACTGCGAGCGAACTTTTTGGTCTTTCTCCATTGCTTCCAACACAGGGACCTTCCCCTTTGTTAACCAATCAAAATGGTGCAATGCTTTGACTTCAATGATTGCTGGTGTCAAAGGATGCAGTGAAAACCATGCCTGCATTGGATAGTAGGTCTTTCTATCTGTAATTATGTGTAGGACTACCCTCTCAGGGCGCAGTGAGTTTTGCACAAGTGATGATGCAACAACAGAGGCGGCAAGGACATTGTCAGAGGCGAGCACGAAGTGAAAGAAAGAGTTATCAACTAGGGCAGGGACTAATTCTGCCGAGGGTAGCTGGAGACGGGCATCGGCATTAGTAGAGTGCTCGTTCGCTAGTCTTAGAGCAAGACAATGCAGCTGTTTCGGTATGCTACTCGATGCCACGTGGCGATACAGATATTCTTGGATTTTCGCTGTTCTAGTCCTTTGTTCGAATAATTTCACCTGTGAGAACCAGAGAGACCAACCATTTGAAACATAGTGAGAAATAACTCAATATGATGAGAAGCTAATGCAATTTCCTTTTTGATTACCATAGCTTTGAGCTTGACAGCAAAGGTTTTTGCATCTGATTGTCCATCTTTCATCTCAGCAACAAAATCTTCAAGTGTTTGAGGGATTTCTGGTCCTAGTTCTATTTCACTTTGATTAACAGGTTCTTCCAAAATTTGATATATAACTTCAGGAATCTAACAGAAATACAGAGAGTTTAGTTATCTCAATAATTCCATACTGCCAAATGGTATCTCAATGATAAACGACGGGTTAAAAACACCGATCCACATTGAACTTTTAGCGAAATTTCCTGTAATCGCTATTTTTTTTTGTTGTAAGCTGGTAATTGTACTTAACCAACGTGAAATTTCGCTGAAGTTTTAGTAACTATCAGTGTATTTAGCCCGTTACGGCTCATGTAAAGATAAAAACAGGGTTTAGGAGATTACAGTTGCTTCAATTCTTCTTCCCAAAATTTTTGGACCTAATTTTTTCCCCAAGCAGCCTACACTTGATGAGAATTAAGATTTTATCACTATTGAAGTTGCCAGAAAAATGTAAGTAAAGCTTAATGGATAACTTGGAAGTTCAAAATAAAAAGGTGCATGATCCCAGCAGTCAAAAAATTAATAACATCTGAAACATGTTGAAACATGACAAGACATTCACGACAGAGTCAGCAATAATAATTTATTAATGCCCTCAAATTTTAATAAAAAATCATTTCGAATAGCTTTATTGACTGAATATTCATATTTTTTACATCGATAATAACTATATTTCATTTACAGACCGAAATTATGTCACTACAGAAAGTAAAAGAAAATAAAAATAAAACATAAACATTATTGATGGAAAAGTTCATAGTTATAAAATAACAATTTAAAATAATAATTAAAGATTAATAATATATTTTTTACCTCAATAATTTTATTAATGATGTCTTAATATATTTAATTTATCGAAAATATTTCTGCCATTCAATAAAGTACCAAAAAAAAATAAAAAATCCTTCACTTTTAGATGTCAATATTTAGCTAATAATTTAAGACTAGGAAGAGCATTTTAATAATATTGAAATATAAATAGTTTAATATATTTTATTCAGTGACGAAATTTGTCAATAAATAAAATAATAGTAATAAAAAAAATTCTTCCAGAATAAAATACCAATTAATATATTAACTTCACTGGTGGTGATATTATAAATAAAGAATAAAAAAATATTCATCTACCTGAAACTTAAAAAAAATAATAATAATAAAAAATACACTTTCGATGGTGATACCGTACTCATCGATAATTACCGACAACATCATCGACGACGTGTTTAGGTCCCTTTATTTAAAAAGGTAGTTATTTACCTAATAATAAAAAATCTTGTGCATTACAAATTGTGAAAATGCTTTTAAGACAAAAAACTGCTTTATATGTGCATATCTGCCAGCTCAAGCTCAAATGCCACATTATCAACCACAATCTTCAAAACCCCATTTTGGATTATTAATCGCTTGGGGGGAGGGAGAGAGAGAGATACCTAGTGTTGAACATTTGGTTTCTCCGTCAATGGCGTTGACAGCAGTTAACACAAACACAAAACGAAGAAGAAAAGTGAAGAACAGAAGCGAATAAAAGACCATTCGATACGAAAATCTTCTCGACCCAATCTTCACTTTTATAAATTCTCTAACGCCTTTACCAGGCAAAACGGTGACATGCCTCAAACTAGGCGATATATGCAGCTGCATTTTTTGAACCCAATAGTAGAAAAATACCCAAGGAATCAAGAAAACTACGAACTCTATATTTATTTAGCAATGCACCCAAGAATTTGTGTTCGAAATGCAAAGACTTGATGTAAGAGAAATGCTGTAAAAGGAAGGGCATGTTTAGAGTTGCTATCGGTTACCTAAACTTGCTTCAAATGTAGTTTATAACTTATAGAATTCCCATTTTTTTTTTTTAATAAACAGTGAAATGTAAATTTGGCAGAGAAGAAGAGAGTTTGTTTGAAAGAAAAGGACTTGAGACTGACTTGGTGTTGAAGAAGAAAGGTTAGAGAGAGAAACACAAATGTTTTAGAGAGAGAAAAGGAGGTTTGGTGGGCTGTCGCTTTACCTCCACTCCAGATGAAGTATTTTGAAGTAAACATTTTAGTTTGGTCTTCGACACAAACAGAGTTTCTGAATTGGAAAATGACACACACTCTTTTCCCTCTGTTATTTTTGGGTCTTTGGGGGTTCTGTAGGTTGATGTGTGGGCCGGTCAGCCTTGAAAAACCACACGTAACGAAATTTAGGTGTATTACCTACTTTATGTAAAAATGAAATGAAATTTATCCCATTTTGTTAATTGTGATATTCACCTAGCACCACCACAATCTCACCACCACCCACCGCACCTCCTTCCACCAGTCCCTGATCTTGCGGTGGCCATCTCAAGGCGGTGGTGACCTCGATGGCTTGATCTTGGGGGAAAAGCCTATGGAACCTTCCTTCAAGGCATTTAGTTAATGAAAAGTCAATCATCCTATACAAACATGCTCAAAAATAGGGGAAACACGTGTCGACACATTATTGGATAGTTTGAAAAATAAAAAATAAACAAACAGGTGCTATCAAATCAGTATGTCCATCATTCTGTCTTTAAGCCTGTTAAATCATTCATTATTCATGAAAGGTTATCCCTTTGCAATGCTATAAGTTAAGCTAAGTCAATGGAGTTGGCTGACTATGAGCATGTTTGGCAAAGCTTCTATTACAATAAAAATTATGAGTTTTACAAATAGTAAAAGTTGTAGATCCTACAGTTAAAAAATAGAGTTTGACCAGTTTATAATTTACCAAACATGCACTACGAGGTCTACGCTTGAGTAAAGCTCAACCTTTGAGGCGGTGGCTAAACTCGCTGCAGAGTTCAATAGCGAGTAAAATTATATTGGTGAATGCTTGAGTAATTGAATTTCAATTTGAAGCAGTCAAGCTAGTGTACTTCAATTTAAAAAGGTAATCAAGCCATTCTTGTTTGGCTTTGTTTACGTTCTCATCGGAATTAGCTCTATCCGCCTATCATGATTAGTAGATTAACAAAACTTTCACTTTAATTATAAGGTCATTGAATTTCAATTTATAGAAATCAAGCCAAATTTTCACCCCAACAACTATGATTACATGTTCTTACATTTTCACCATATATAAACAATTTTTTTTTAGCCTTTTTAATATATCTATAACACCAACTAGTGAAAAAATGAGGGATTCAAAAATCAAATTCTTAACTTTCCAAGAAGAGCAAGTAACTTATTTAGAGAGAAAAAAAATTAATCTAATAGCTAAGAAGAAATCTATAAACAGGTGCTTAACTAATATTCTGATCTAGCAAACCCAAAAAAAAAAAAAAAAAAAAATCAATATAGTTTCTTCAAAAAACCAAAACCCAACAAAACTATGATACCATAAACGAGATTGATAAAACAATTTGATCTATTACACACATACGACACATGCAATAAGTTTTGATATTACACGTCATAATACCATAGTCTTCATCACAAACACAACCGGTGGAAGATTTCAAAATAAAAAGAGCCATCTAGAGGCGAACAATGCACATTGTTAAAAATAGCAAAGCCTCTTTAACTTTTACCGACGTTGCTTTAGCCACTTTGTTGTTGGCATCTTATTCTAAACGTTCCTACCAACAACCTAATATTGTAAGTATTTTGTAAGAATTATTGTATTTTCGAACAACCTAGAGAGACTGAATTCAGTAGATGAGACCTGAGGAGAAGCGGATAACAGAGCATGGAATAATAGTGGTATAAGGGACAAAAGAAATTGATTCAATCAAAGTTTTTAAAGTAAATTGCTCTAATTGAAGTTTAGTGACCCAATTGCAAATGAGGTGAAAGCTGCTTGTACGGACTGATTTGTTTTGTTTGGCTTGTGTGTGAAAATGGGAAAAATATCAAGGAGTTGACCACAAGAATGTGCAAAACCATTTTCATCGCAGTCTCCTTTCTTGTGATCATTCAGCAGAATCATCAATTTCCTGAAATTACTTGCTATGGAAGTGGTGGCTGCAGCCCTCAATTCACTTTTAGCAGAACCTTGTCGACTCCTAGTTAAATCAATTTACAGCAGGATCAGTAACCTCTTGAAGAGTCAGAAGAATTTTATTGATCTGCAGAAAAACATAAAGTCTCTGGTGTATCTTAGAGATGATCTGCGGCGAGAATTGGATGAGAATGAACGACATGAGAATCTGCCCAGAACCCAGGTGGAAGAATGGTTGAAAAGGGCTGACGAGTTAGAGGTTAAAGTGAATGCATTACCCAGTGGAGATAGTTGCAAGCTGCGTTATAAATTAAGCAGAAAACTTGTAAAATTGCTTATGGAAGCGAAACAGCTTATGGAAGCTGGCAGTTTCTTCGAGAATATGTTGGTTGTAACTGAGAGGCCGAAAACAGTTGAGCATATTCCGGGTCCATCGATTATAGGTCAGAAAACAGCATCGCAGAATTTGTCGAAGATATTGGAAGTTTTGATCAATGATAAGGTTAAGAGAATTGGGATTTGTGGGATGGGGGGAGTAGGCAAATCTACTTTGGTGAAGAATTTGAATAATGAGCTGAACAAGATGCCTTCAGCACAACCCTTCAGTGTTATAATATGGGCTACGTCGTCCAGAGAGACGAACTTGAGAAGAATTCAGATACAAATTGCTGAGAGGTTGAATTTGCAGGTGAAGATGGAGGAGAGTGAAGAAAGAATTGGCATTCGACTGCATAAAAGGCTCAAAAAAGAGAGAGGATTTCTCCTTATTTTGGATGATGTTTGGGATGCGATTGATCTAGACCTTTTGGGCGTCCCACGCCCTGAAGTTCATGTCGGGAGCAAGATCATACTGACATCTCGTTCATTGGATGTATGCAGAGAGATGTTGACAGATATCAATATTGAAGTGAACACCCTAAATGATGAAGAGGCTTGGGAATTGTTTTATCAGCACGCAGGGCAAATAGTCGAGGCAGAAAATATTAGACCTTTAGCTGAGGCGGTGGCTAAGGAATGTGGTGGCTTGCCTTTAGCTATCACTGTAGTTGGAGCGTCTATGAGGGGAAAATCAATGGTTGCACTCTGGAAAGATGCCTTGAGCACGTTGCAAAGGTCTGTCCCTCTTATCAAAGGGATTGAAGATAAGGTATTCAATACCTTAAAATGGAGTTATGATTCATTGCAAGATGAGCACATCAAATCTTGTTTTCTGTTTTGCTGTTTGTATCCAGAGGACTGGACAATTGAGGTATGTGAACTTGTCCGATGTTGGTTTTCTGAAGGTTTGCTTGATGAATGCCTAAACTACGAGGAACTAGAAAATCGAGGTATAGCTATTGTCCAAAGTCTAAGAGATTCCTGTTTGTTGGAACAAGGTATGTTTCCAAATACTGTTAAGATGCATGATGTAGTTCGTGATGTTTGTATATGGGTGGTGTGTTCATCTCAAAATCGATACAGATCTTTGGTTCGATCAGGAATTGGCTTGACTTGGATATCAGAGCAAGAATTTCTAAGTTCTCTCAAGAGAGTTTCTTTGATGAATAATGAAATAGAGAGCCTGCCTGATTCACAGTAAAATGTGCAGAAGCATCAACTTTGCTCCTAAGTGGTAATCATAACCTTAAGATTGTTCCTGGCTCCTTCCTACAAGGGTTTCAATCTCTCAGGATCTTGAATTTAAGTGGAAGCAAGATTCAATCCTTGCCTTCGACTGTTGTTCAACTAGGAGATCTTCGAGCTCTCCTTCTCCATCATTGTTTCTCTCTAACAGAGTTACCCTCTTTAGAACGTTTAAGTAAGCTTCAAGTGCTTGATTGTAGTGGCAGTTGCATCACTCAACTACCTTCAGGGCTGGCAAAATTGACAGACTTGAGGCAACTAGACATATCTGAGACTTCCTGTTTACGAACAATCCCATCTAGAACGATTTCCAGGTTGTGTAATCTGGAGTTCTTAAACCTGGTACATACTGCATACAAGTGGGGTGCTAAGGGAGAGTCAGTCGAGGGACAAACACCCTTCGAAGAAGTGCTGTGCCTCAAGAAATTAGTCACGCTTTATGTTCTATTGGACAGTGTCCCATGTCTCACCTCCAATGATATCAACTGGTCCAGAAGAATTAAAAGATTCAAACTTTTTATTGGTGAAGGTGCTTATATGCACGATAAAATTTTAACTGACTATGATGACAACTGTGTGATTCTTAATCGACTCTCTCTCTCTCGAGAGTGGATTGGGGGGTTATTATGTAATGCAGCTTCACTACGAATTAGTTTCTGTGAAGGACTTAATCAGATGCTCGAGAAGTTGGTAATAGACAGCACTAAAGTTGGATGTTTTGCTGGTTTGAGATCGCTAAAGATTTCGTTCTCTCACAGCACCTTGAAGCCTACTTCTGGAGGATTCATTGCATCTTTCGACCTGCTACCAAATCTAGAGGAAATTTACCTCCATTCTTTGAGTAAATTGGAAAGCATTTCGGATTTTGGGTATTTTCTTGGTCTACGTTTATCTAAACTAAGGATCATAGATATTTTTAGTTGTCCCCAACTAAAACATATTATCTCTGTTGAGGGTACGGGGCGAACCTTGATTAAACTAGAAGAGATCAGAATAGAATCATGTGAGATGTTGAAAGTGCTATTCGAGTATCCTAATTCGGGGCAACAATTAGAGACGGACTGTGTTGCCCCTAACCGACGAGTGCTGAAGTTGAAGAACCTTAAAAATTTAGAGGCTCTATGCAGGCATAATGTATCATGGCAGCATCTGCAGCAGCTTAAATTGCTCAACTGCAATCAAATAAGGAAGCTACCTCTCACTAACAGGCACTCGATAAAGGAAGTAAGAGGGGAGTTGGAGTGGTGGAACCGACTAGAGTGGGATGACGAGGATATGAAACTAGTGAAGAATCACTTCGTCGCCATTGACAGCTTTGGTCGGGTGATCGACAATGCTGATAGCATAATATAGACTGGTCAAATGCCTCTGCGTGAAATTCTTCTCAATAGAACCATCTTTATGTTATTGCATGATAAAAAGTTCTTGCAAATTTGCACAAATCTTGAAGCATCAATTTCTTCTATTGTACATCAAACACAAGAACCTAGGTTGTTCTCTTTGTATTTCAGTTTTGTGTTTTGAATTTTGTGTTTTGAGTGTCCATTTTAAAATTGTTGAAAATGTGTTCTTTTTGGCATTTTGAAAACACTCAAAACGCGTTTTAAAAATTTTCACTTAATTATAACTGAGAACACAAAAAACGGCAAATTATCGTTTTTGTCATTTTAGATTTTCTTTGTAAATTTTTAACTTGTTTTCAAAAACGCGTTTTCGAAAATGAGAAAGAGAGCCCGTTTTCACTGTTTTGGAAAATCGAAACCAGAAAACGGCTTGAAAATGGTAAAGAGAACAACCCTAAATTTTTGGCATGTTTGCTAGAGAAGAAAAATAAGCTAAAATCATGTACGTACATAGAAAGAAGATACAATTACATTTTGCGGGGAGGGATAAGATTGACATACATTCTCTCAACAGTACGATAGTGCAGCTCAGCAAATAACTTATAGTTTTAACAATATTAGATATGAAGAGACGTGAAATTAAAAATAATAAACAGATAAGCAATCAATAAAATACAGCAAACGGTTTGCTTTTATTTACATATAACAACTAATTATAGCATCTGTAGTTTGAGTCTGTATTTACAAAGTCACAAAATAAAAACTAACATCAAGGTCTTCAAACTTCCACATCACAGTCCAAAGCTCCTATTTCTCACTCTTATAATCCAACCACAATTATGAAACTGTAAGGAAGCTTCCCAGAGAATAAAAAAAATACCTTCAAACCTGGGCAAATCATACTGTATGAAAAATAACTGAAAAACTGAAGTTGAGAACAGTCTACAAAAAGTTCTAAGCAAATAACAAGGACAACTATTAGCTAATAATATTAAGAGGACAGATACAAAACGAGAGGAAGTATCAAAAGACTTAATAAAGCATTGACAAAAAAAATAGAGCAAGACCTGCTAAAAATACCTTTAATCAAACTCGTAGCCTTCTTTTGATTGGTTCTCCATAATTTTCACGCCATCTCTATTATACAGATCTCTGACTTTCCATTGTTGAGTTCTCTTTAGTATTTACAGTCCCTAGCCCAGTGTTTACGATCGGGGTATCATTAGTATATACAAAGCCCCTATTTGTTTCGGTTGGGACCTGAAGACCATCACGACCTGTTCCTTCAGCGTCATTGTTTGATTCAGCCACTACAATGCCAATGTTGTTCGTTGAGTTGAGAGAGCCAGAACTGATCCTGTAGGTTGGTTCTCCATTCTCAGACCCCTGATATAGGGTTTGGCCATTGTTGCCACTATTTATAACAGGAATCCTGTATGAAAAGGAACATTAGTAAGACAAAAATGGAAAAATTATGAGAAACAAAAACAAAAATTAAGATCAAGAACATCAATGTAACCACACAACCAAAAGTAACTGAGGAGTTAAGACAGACTAATGGCAACTAAACAAGACATGGCAGAACTCCACCCTCTAACCCTGAGTAAATGAATCTTCTGCAGCCGAAACACACAGAGCAATCCCTAGCACAACATACTTATTCACGCAGAGCAAAAAAAAGTAACAAGTCAAATAAGTCAGTCCTCGGAAGAAAAGAGTATATAGAACCATCTCAACATACCTCTCCTGTTGAAATTTGGAAGGTTGAAGATAATAAAAAACTGGAACCAAGTTTTTTGACCTCATTTCAAGTGTGCGAACAGGGATTCTTTCAATTTCAATCTCTCTCCTACAAGCACCTCCCTCGTCTATATTACAGCCATCAGTCAGCATTGACTGAAAATATATCTGCCCATAAATGTTACAAAAGAAAAAAAAAATGACGTCATTCAATGAAAATAGCACAATTTACTCAAAAACAATCAAATTTTCTGGGGAAGATAAGGTACCTCAGATCTCAACCACAATGGATTCCGATTTTGATGCATCTGGAGTTCCGCCTCAGATATATACATATGATGTCTTTCATCGGTAATGTTATCTTTTGTGGTTGCAACCACAACGTTGGAACGTACACTGTTTTCGTGTCTCGTTCTTTCGGGAAATACTTTACTGCAATCTGAATTTACTTTTTCACCATAGATATTATCTTCTCGCTCCTTTCTGTTTTGTTTTTGACAAATATTCCACTTCTGAATTGGCTCCACTGCTAATCTTGTATCACAGTCGAGGCCGCCTGATTCCCAAGTGGTACTTGCTCCAGGAAAAGATGTTGTGCTATCAACCACAGGAGAGTGCCGCAGTGCATATTGAACCATGTCACCAGAAGGAGAAAAAACCATCAGGTAATAGTTTTTCTTAGGAGCACTGGTATCTGCATACAAATCATTGGCTTTGCAGTTGTAGAAAGCAGAAGCAATTACTCCAGAGAGAGAACTCGTCCACCCAGTTGCAGCTGCAGCAGTACCACTCACTGTGTTTCTCCATCCACTATTTCCGTTCCTTATTCTGCTAACAGCATTAACTGTAATTGGGGGCCCGGACACGCAGACACTCTGTTGAGTTAGCACCCGCAATCCTGAACTTGGTGGCTCGCAAACCATGGGATCTGCCATCAAGCCGGATCCAGTGTTTCTGGTACTAAAACAAGCATCAGTGGATACTAACCCCCCTGAAGGAGAAATAGGAAAGAGATGACTTGTTCCTTTCGATGAACTAATCATAATCCATTGGCTGTCAACACTAAAACTTATACCCTGTATGACCTGAGAAAGCATTACCAAAGAGAAAAGAATCAGTTCCTTTTTCAACAAAACTAAATCAAATAAATGAAAACAACAAATCTAGCTCTTACAGCATTTGTGAAACCACGTTGAAGCCTATAAATATGGCAATAAGAAGGGCCAGAAGAAGCTCCCGAATGTCCAGGCATAATACGAAAAACATTGATATTGTGACCATGAACCGAAGCCGTCACTAAAAGGATGCCACTAGGATCAAAGCATAGTGATTGAATAGGACTTTTATGTGCCCTAAACTGTGCAACAAGAGTTCTGGTGACAGTGTCTCTGACAATGACCTGACAGATGAATTACAAACAAACATGTAAGTGCAAGTTTAAACTGAAATGCAAGGACATTAAAATAACAGTTCCCTACCTGGATTAAGCAGGGAGAACACAGAGAAAAAGTAACCTACTACCTCAACTTATAGTCAAACTATAGTCATATTAGGCTTAATAACTTGTGGAGGTCAATTTGACAGCAATGACAACAGTAGCATAGCAAATTAACGCAATCGGTGTGCAAAAACCAGAAGAGACACACTTGAGAAGCACATTTCATACCATGCCAACATCGTGTGCATCAGGCAAAGCAACACCATTTGCCTTCCCTCGAGCAGTCCCAGACTGCGAGTTGTTGCCATCAGGTACAGCCAGCTCAGAGTAATACCTTGATAGTCTCTTATAACCCATGTCTCCTAGAGTCACAATACCAGCAGCAAGTTTCTTGCCTGACTCTTTTGAAAAATGTGCAACAAGGCTTTCATTTGAAGCAGGATTAGGAAAACTAGCCGAGGGGGAAAGGTGTTGTGGACTCACACGCTCGGAATCTGATATTGCAACTTGACTCCCACTATAAGCCATCCACCTGGGACCCACTGCAAGCGGTCCAAAGCCTATATTTCCTGATCCAGAACTCCCCATAACAAATGGATTTGTAAGAATCGTATATTCTCTCTCTAGTGTCACAGCATTGAAACAGTGTATCTGTAAAACAGACATCTAATTCATATGTTTCCAACCAGACAAATAAACATAGGCAGCTTATAAAAGGGAAATATGTGTTTGTAAACATACCTGATTTGACTGCAAAACGGCAATAACTCGAGAGCTGCATCTCACTAAATGAACAACTGATCTAAACCTTAAAAGATGTATATATGACTGAGATCTCAAGGAATAAAACCAAACCACAGTAGGAACACAACTACCATTTAGTGAACCATGGCAGTGTTGGATGGACCCATTACAAGGAGAACTCAACCTCTCCAGGTTGTTATTATCTCCAGAGAAGGATCCATCAGCACAGATGATCAGTAATGGGCAACTGTCTGCAAACTTATCCCCAGACTGCTTTGATGCCATTGGTTTTGGTAATATTTGCATAAATGAAACGGGACCATCATGCCTGGAAACTAGGTTGCGCATATTGGCTGTTCCTTCAACATCCCAAACCTGAAATCCGTAGCTGTACCCCAGCAAAAGAACTTGTTGGGTGATGCCTCCCTCATCTTCTAATTTGTCAAACCCAGCCCAGTTAACCTTAATTGGCAATCGGAAAATGAAAATTGATCAGCTCCACCTATCAGATCTAGAATACATGAATACTAATCATATAGATATTAAAACAAATTAGCATGAGATGGGGAAACATAATGGCAAGCCCATACAGTAGTAAGTGTCCTTGTCACAGTTTATATAATTGAGAGCTACAATTTCAAGTGCACAAAAGCATATCTTAATATAGATTATAGTTATAAAAGATGTGCCACTGAAGCAATTAACAAGAACAACTTTTGAAGGGTTGGCCTAATGGGAAAACCGTCAGCTCTCTATGAAATTATTACAAACTAACATAACACCATGTAAATAGTAAACTAGCATGAAGGGAACATTTGAAGAAATAATTCTAATGTAGATCATAATTGTCAACAAAACTTCACATGGACAGATAAAGTAAAAATTTTAATAAATGATTAGTAAAAGCCATGGAAAATGCTAAAGGATATGATCCTTAATCCAAGATTTAAGTTCCAACAATACTGCAAAACTTTGTCCAAAAATTGAAGCATGGCAACCAATGACGAACACTCCCCCAAACTGGAAAACTGAAACAAAAAAAAAAGGGACCTGAAAGTGCTCTAAAAATTATGAAGTAAATTTCAGTAGTTTAACCAACTGCATAATGCTAAAACTGCTGAATTAGATTGAGAAGTTTGGATTCTAATAAATGTTAAGAAATTCATGTGTCCTTTAATAACCGCTTCCTATGCACTCCCTGAACAGGAAAAAAATGGAAAGAAAAAGAAAAAACAATAACAGAGAAAAAAAAAAAAAAGGCCCACAGGCCCCAAACAAAATCCACATGGAGATACGGCAATTTTTCCGATTATAGTAGTGACATGTACAATGACAATGCAAAGCGTTGAAGGTTTGACAAAGAATACAGAACTTTATGAACGCCGCAATAACCAAAACCATCAAAACAGAATGCAGACAATTTTATGAAAGTCGCAATAACAGAAACCAAAACAGAATACAGACAACTTTACGAACGCCACAATAACCAAAACCATAAAAATTCTATGCATTTAAAGCCATTATATTCTATTCTATTCCAGGACTACCATACAAAAATATGTTTCAAGATTGACTGAGAAAATGACCCATAATGTCATATGTTTAAATGATTATAAAAATCCATGCATATATGTGATACTGTGATTAAAAGTAAAATCCACATTTGTCAAAATAAATATGTATGCAATTTTTTTTAATAAAAAATATCGTGCTTGTGCTTGTGCTAGTGCTAGTGCTGGAGAAGCCTATGCAAAATAAAATACAATATATCCTAGCATTTTAAAATCCTAAAATTTTAACAAAGATCAAAGAGAAAATTCATCAGCATCTTTCTGAACACCTTCTTGAATTATAGCAACTAATACATCCCGCAGCTGCATACAGAAAATAGTCGTCACCATTCTCTCCTAAACCAGGAAGAGGGAAAATATAAGAATAACACACAGCAAAAGATCAAATCTAAATAACACCATGATCTGAAAGTAATCATTCAAAGCTAAAATTTCCAAAAATAGCAGCACCAGCAATTTAATTACAAACTTTACATCCCCATATTGGAAGGAAAATAAGAAAATCAAATAGAAACTTCATATACAGTTGAAAGCAGGATACAGCAACCAATTTTAACAAACAAAACGTATGGGCTGTAAATAACAACTAAAAATGATGAAAGTGCATAAATTTCTCTTAATTATCCATATCGAAATTTCCAATTCAAAGAAATTTTGTTTCGAAGTCTCACCTGACAATCTATGGATTCCGAGTCTCTCTCCGCAATACCCGAAGCCGCAGACCTTACTGTGGAGACCACGGTGGAGGCACCAGAGGAAACAATCCTCAGGTAACCTGCAAGAGCCTTGAATGATGTGGGGAGGATCCCGGTATTGCCTCGGCCTGGCCTTGGCACCGTTGGCCATCCATCACCGCCACCAATTTTCCGGTCATCATTCCTCATCCCCAAACTTCACCACCGAAGAGAAAATCTCACACGTAACTCGCCGAAAACACACCGCTAAAGATGTTCAGCTCTCTTACAACGAGCATAACCTCAAGTCCCTTTATAGCACTAATAAAACAAAAGTCCACAGAAAAAAACTCGATCCCCTCAGCTTACAGGTGTATGCATTTTTCGCTCACAATTCGAAAACCATGCAGCTCGCAATAAAGGGCTAAAAAAAAAGCCTCAACTACACTTGCCCAGCGTCATCTTCTGTTTTTTCCTCCTCACCATTTCATTAATGGCACCACCTCAAAAAATAAATGTAAAATATATAACATTAAAAAGGGTGGCTGTATGAACTCTAATAATACAAATTATGATAATACAGACAACAATATTCCCCAAATAATATTTTGTCGCCTGCAATTTTTTCGTGGTTATCTGCCTCTATACAAACCTAAGTTTGAAAAATTCTAAGAATTTATACAAGAATAAAACAATCATACAAAGAATATATACAAGTTGAATCGAAAATCTTTGTATAAGTTGAAATCAAATTGAACTCTTTTAATGAGTTCGATGATTTCTGAGATTGATGATGTCTAGAGAGAGAAACAGAAACTTTGACGAGATAGAGATAATGAAGAGAGACAATACAAGAATTAAACTCTCTCTCTCTAATTATAATTTTTAATTAATTTTGCGACTCCATCTGTTCTTTTCCATGGTCAACTGAATTCTACCGCGGTCAGCCAAGGTAAACAGTAAATTCCATTCGAAATTTATTACTGCTCTTTTAAATCTACCCACGAAGTTAAGGGCTTGTTTCGCCTCGTTATTCTATGTTATAATTAGAGAAACAGTAATTTTTTCAAAAATGTATAATTACAAAATAAGGGAATTTTTTTAAAAAATTTGTGTAATATTATTTTATTGAAAAATGTATGATTAATTAAAAAAAATTAGAATTTAATGAAAAATAATGAAGGTCAAACGAAGGCTAAAATTACAACTCTGTAAAAATATTTTGAAAACTCAAAAAAAGGTTTTTCTATTAATTGAAATTCGGAAATCTAAACCAAAACTTTATAGAAACATTTTAGAAAACTTTAGATCAAGATAATCAGAATATTTTACTATAAAAGTAATTGAATTATGGTATGAGATTAATTTAATTGTAGATTATAACCATTGATGACCATTCGTTCTACCAATAAATTTGACTCTACAAATTTACTAGACATTTTAAAATAGTACACACATTATTCGCATGTACCCTAATTAAAGCGTATTTTTTTCTCTTAATCCCATGATATGAAAAATTAAATTATTCATAAGATAGTCTCGGTGATTGAATCTTTACGTGCTCTTGAGATATCATGATCCTAAATTAGTTTAGGTTAATGGCTATAATTATTTATCTAAAACTCGTTCGGAAATGCTCCTATTATTTTATAGAAGAATTTCATGAGACTAGTGGGGTAAACGTGCATTGCACGTTAATTGGATGATGTTAAAAATAAGTTTGTAACAAAATAAAAAATAAGTCTTGACATATAAATTATATTTACAAACTCGACATACAAATACAAACCAATTTGAGGATTCTTATGCAATCCATTCACAATATGACAATATAGTTTATGTTTTAAAAAATATATTCAACTTTGAGAATAAGAAAAATTGTAATAAAAGAAAATGTATTTCACTTTAGAAAATAATAATAATAATAAAATCTCCGTGGGCACACGTAGACACATCCGTGCGTGCTGAATGAATTTTTATATCCCTTCCCAGTATTTACTATTCTCCCTCATCCTTCTTCGAATGAAAAATTGATTTGTCTAATCCCTGAATCTCTTTCCATAGATAAAGTAATAAAATCAATAAAACTCACCATCTTGTATTTTTTAGAAATATCTATCCCATGAAATTTGAATGAAAGATTATAGCCTAAATGAAAGGTGAAATATTAGCCAGCAAATTTTGCAATGAAATATGAATAAGAACAAAAAAATGACGATTATAATAAGTAAATAAGACAGAAAAATAAATTGATAGTAAAACAAGAAATGTCCAATCTATGGAAACTTACAACATCATCCCGACCAATCCCGAGTTGGATAAACTAGCTTAACAAAAGTCTCGCTCCAACTATTCTTCACAGAACCATACACAATCGATGTTCTATCTCTGTCAAATTGACAAAATTAAAGCAAGCATATAGAGAAAAGAACGTAGGGAGAAAAAAATTCAAAAGATAGAAGAAGAAGAAGAAGAAGAAGAAGAAGAAGAAATGAGAAATCTTACAAGTGGGGGAATGTAGGGAATAAAGGATTAAAGACGTATGATTGGTTGAGTTGCAAAATGGAGAAAGAAGACGGAGAGTTGTATGTGTAGAGGAAATGTTGATGAGCGAAAAAAAAATTGAATTATGTCGACGATGGGAAATCGCGACACGTGACGTTCAATTCTTTAGCTCTTTTATACTGTAGTGAAGTGAAATCCATCTTATTACAGATTCCCTAAAAGATATTCTAATAAATAAATTACTTTAGAGAATTATAAAAATATATTCAAAATCGATTTCTAAATTTCATAAATAGCTCTTGCTTTCCAAAAACCCAACCAAACAGGTCCTTAGTCATTGGTGGGAAGAATGGTCCTTTAATTATTATTTTATTTTTTTAAAAAGAAAACTTTCTATTTGACTTTAATTTCAAATTTTTAAAAAATATTATCTGTACAAAAGTTAAAAATGATTTTATTTTATCTGTACAAAAGTTAAAAATGATTTTATCTATATAGTTAAATAAGAATTAAACTATGGTGATATCTACATTATGTAATTATAATATTGAGACT
Source organism: Fraxinus cuspidata (assembly GCA_903798385.1). NCBI lineage: Eukaryota > Viridiplantae > Streptophyta > Magnoliopsida > Lamiales > Oleaceae > Fraxinus > Fraxinus cuspidata. The sequence continues at coordinate 6,390 of CAIGRP010058925.1, read as the reverse complement.
CGTTATATTGTTTTAAATTCAAAAATCATGTATGAAGTTCTTATAAATATATTAAGTTCTCTAGTTGAAAATTGAAATTATGAAAAATATTCTAATCTTTATCTTTCAAAAATTTGAAAATTTTATAATTGAATAATGGCAGGAATTAGTAAATAAATATAGTATTTAATTTTACAAGTTTGATATGTATTATTTTAATTATTAAATAATTTTTAAAATAATTAGAAATTTAAGTCCCCTTTTTTCATCAAAATAAATTTTTGAACGGTGAGTTGATCTATTACAATCACACGTTATTTAATAAAATAATATTACATGCAAATCAAAATTAATTTTTTTTAACTACATATTCTTCATCATAATACTATTGCAAAATGAATTTTTTTTTACCAAAAAAATGGTCTCAAACAAATTCTAAAATAATAGTAAAACTAAGAAAATGTATTTTTGCGTCTAAGTCTTGTTTAAGCTCGTAAGCTTGAAGGTTCGCCTTCACACATATTCACATTTTATGTTTTTTGGAACGCTGTTATTTATAAAGAATATCCTAGAATAAAAACTTTTATATGCTCTAATAATAATTTTTATTTTAGCTCTTCAAATTTCAAACTGGACTCCCTCTCATGTCCACGTGGCTATTTGTATTTTGAGATAACTAACCAGAACCGATCATTCAGCACAGGAAGTGAAAAATTGGTTGTGCTGAAACTCAATTAGCATTTCACCATTACAGCATAGAGAAATAAATAAAAGTTTTGGCATAAGTATAACGCTACAGTTGCTTTACAAAGATACAAGACGCTGATATTCTTCACTTTCCTGCTTCAGAAAATAAATCTCCTAGTACTTTTATCGTGGCTTTCAGCTTCTTTTTTTCTTTCGCTTTAACAAATGCTGATTTATACGTTTGTTGGCATGCTTTTATGACACAACAAACGTGAGGATCATCTCTTGGTATCTTGCTTAGCATATTTGCTGCAGATTTCTGGTCTCCGGAAGCCAAAAGAGCCTGATACATCCTGCAAAATTTTAACAATCGAAACAAATTAAGAACGTAACTTGTCTTCAACCTATAATACAACGTCAAAATCCTTGTATTCAATTTTGAAGCAAAAACCAAGCATACTAAGTTCCATATCCTAATATCTACACAACTAGAAATCCGAAGAATCATTTCCAGTTCTTGTTTTCAGTTACTCTTTGAAATCAAACCTATTTGTTCAATATCTACCAAATATACAGGCAAAAAACTGGAATTATCATGTTAAGAATACCCAATAAGACATTAAAGCTCCAATCTCCCTCTTACAATAAGACATTAAAGCTCCAACCTCCCTCTCACACACATGTAAGTGCAGACTTATGAAATTGAACCTAGGCAAAAAATCTGCTATTGTAAGGAGCAGACCAGCTCATGCAGACAAGTATTTATGTACTTCCAAAGGTCTCCCAATGCCTACCCAAAGGCAGCAAACCACGTTGTGCATGGTACGTGCTGAATATACGCCCAGAAAAGCAGCTAGTCTCAAACCAACAGCTAGAAGACTAATTTACTACAAATGTTGTTACAATATAATAATCACATTAAGGGCAGAGACATGCCAGCATCATGCAAAAGCGTAGCACAGAACTTAGCCTGCCCTTTTAATCAACAGAAGTGGATGTCCATTCTCCAGACTTGAATGATAAAATGGGATGTGTGGGTGTTAAGAGTGAAAAAGGAGGAGTTGCAAGACTTGTAACTAGGAAAAATTAGAGACAGTGAGAGAAACTAAACTACTGTCAATTTTTAGATTGATAGAGCACAACAGCAGACTAATAGGAATAAAGGTTCTAAGCATAGTCATCATGCCCAGCCAGAGCACCGAGTCACTAGGTTCATGGATCAGCCGGTTGGTCATTGGTAGGGCTGCAAATTTAGAGAAAAAATCATTTTAAACAGAAAATAAATATACCTATAAAGTGAAAATTAGGATATGGCATAAAATAAAATTAGCATAGTAATAAAAAGACTATAAGAGCTCAAGCATTTTCTCCTCTGTAGCACGGATACTTCAATTAGGGTAGCGTGTCCATATCCGACACGTGTCGGATACGAGTCGACACCGACACTTCTCAGACACTCTGCCGTAATCATTATTCTTTTATATTAAAAATATTATATATTGTTAATTCAAAATTATTAGTAAGTAACAAATATGTACTCATGTTTAAAAGATTTCAATAAGAAAAATTAATAACAAGTATAAAACTAAATTTATATTATATAAATGAAGAATATTTAAGAATTTAATCAACGTGTCGTGTCTGAACTTTTTTTAGAAATAGCGTATCGGCGTATCCAACACGAAAAATAGCGTATCGGCGTATCCGACACGTATCTTGTCGGACACACGTGTCCGTGTCGGTGCATCATAGATTTTCTCCTATTACAAATCTAATCAAATATATATTAATTGGTTTTAATCTTATTTCATGCTCCATTAGTATTTTTTTCACTTACTGGTATTATTACTTGGACTTTTGAATTTCTTTTGTCATTTATTATGGTTTTAAATTTGACAGTAAAGGAGAGATTAAGAATCAAGGGTCTAAAATAAGAATTTGTTTTCATTTAGCACTTCAAATTTTTTCATTACAAACTCAGTATTGGTGTTCCTTGTCAACCCATTTCATTATGATGATAAGGTGTTATAATAAAGATAAACGTTTCATTTTGTGGTTTTAGATTTAAACTTGATTTTGTGCGATGTGCTTCTTTTGATATTTAAATAACTAGTAATGTGTTTCCTTAAGATTTTGTACTTGGTGAATCTAATACTCATCTACATCTACAATATATAGAAAGTGTGGATGGTTGAAAACATTTAGTTTCCACTTTTGCCCTTATATTTTTTGGTCATTTGTCAACGATATCTGTAGTCAATCTTCTTAAAAAAAACTTCATTTTGTACTAATAGCATTATAATATATTAAATATCTTCAAAATTACATTCCTTTAATTAATTAATTCATTTATCCATCTATAAATATATAATTAATTGAAGTTTTCTCATTTACATAAAAAAGTTAAGATGAAAAGACGTACATGAATGCAATGAATCTCACTCAATTTTTTTTTTTTTAACATATTACTCTCCATTTCATTTCCTATACTTACCTTCTCCAACCCCATCGTCCTCTCTCTCTTCCAAAAAAAATGTTTTCATAAAGGTAACTGTCAAGGGAATTGTGCTTCTGTTTCTTAAAATTGTCAAGGGAATAGAATTTAGAACTAGCTATACGATTTCAAGTTTTTCCCACTTATTTTTTTGGTTTCCGATCATCACCTTTTGACTTTCACAGGGTTATTAGAAGATAGTTTCATGTCTCCAATGATACAGAATCTAATCAAATAGAATCGATCAAATATGTTTACTTGGATTTTTGGCAAACCAAAGCAAGAGATTAGGTATAACTCTTTGCCAAAGTTTTGCTCCTATTTTTTCAAAAACTCGTTTTTTCAGAACTTATATTCAATCACATTTTTCCATAAAACAATTTTACACTTAAATCAAAATATTTTCCTTATTTTTCAACTACACATTCTCCAAAAAATTATCATTTTAAAATACATTTTCTTACAAAAATGGAGCTCAAACAAGGGCTTTATATTTTGTGATTTTGGATATTGTCGACGAATATAAAATTATGCATCATTTTCATGTTCTATTATTCACGTGTATATACTTTACTTTTTAAATTTGATTTGGCACACACACACACACACACACACACATATATATATATTCAAACATATCAAATAAAACTTTTATTATGTCAAAGTACAAATGTTATAATGTATTGTGAAGTTGCCACTTACAATAAAGCAAAAGGATAGAAATTCAATTTTATGTATTTACTATTTACGTATGCAAGTTGTTTTTCACATGCAATACATTCGTAGAAGTGGTAGAATTTTGTAATTTTTAGACATGCTTGCTTATTGTCAATTCAGTTCACTATGTTTGATCTTTGATAATTTGATATTTATAGTTCTTCATCCTCGAGGTATATTCTTTTTTTGTAAATTTCACTTCGTACTTGATTCTCCATTTCTATCTTTTGTGTGGAATCTAGAAATCAAGGTTTCAGATTCTCATTAAGCAAATTATAGACTAAGTTTATTTTCTTTTCTTCTTATATCCTTGCCGAAGAAAATTTAATTTCTTTTCTTGTATTTGAATTTTCGAATTACTTGTAAGATGTATTGATTTTGGAATGAATACCCCTTCATTGTAAGGATTCCATAAATATAAAGATACCATTGACATCCGCCTCAAATTGATACCAGTCGATCAATAAGCATCAATTTGTTTACAAAAAACTAATGACGATGTCGAGTCATGGCCTTTGTAAAAAGTCAACAATTTGGAGGGTAGTGGAAATACGAGGAGGATAAATGACACGAGTATCCAAGGCCTCCCGAATAGAATGACAATCCACCTCAATGTGTTTCACACGCTCATAGTAAACCGGATTAGCAATAATCTGAATAGCACTTGTGTTATCAACAAGGAAAGGGGGAGGTGTCAACTGTGGAAAACCAATCTCAATCAGAAGGCTACAGGGCTAGACAATTTCGGAACAAGCAGCTGACATTGCACGATTTTTAGATTCAGCAGACAATTTAGAAACGCAAGCATGTTTCTTACTCTTCTAGGAGATCAAAGAATCATTAAGAAACATGCACCGACCATTGACGAACCTCCGAGTGTCAAGACATCCTGTCCAATCAGCATCTTTGTAAGCAGTAAGACGAAGAGGAGTCCCTGCACAAAAAAATTCACCACGGCTAGGTGGGCTTGGAGATAGCAAATGATACAACGAACCAACAGCAAAATGAAGATGACGAGAGTTTGCATGAACTGGCTAACCTACTGGACCGCAAAAGAAATATCCGATCAAGTAATAGTCAAATAATTCAAACTCCCCACTAGCTGGCGATACAGTGGGATCATATAGAAGTTCACCTTCCTCGTTACGAAGCTTTGTATTGACTTCCATAGAAGTATCTACAGAGGATGAATCTTGAAGATCAGGCAATATAATCAAATCTTGTGTGTACTTATGTTGATTTGAGAAGATACCAAAAGGATCAATGTGAATTCCAACCCAAAGAAGTATGTAAGAGGAATAAGGTCCTTCATGTGAAACAAAGTCCGAAAACGTTGCAGACATGTAATCAAGGAGGAATCTATCCAATAATATTATCGACAACATAGACAAGGAAAATAACAATGATAGTAGAAGTTTTGCAAAAAAATAGAATCATATCTACTTTGCTGAAATGAAAATTAGAGTAGGGGAGTTCGAAACTTGTCAAACCAAGCCCGTGGAGCCTGTTTCAGCCCATATTATGATCGCTTCAACTTATAATATATGAGGAATGAGCGAGAGTCAAACTAGGAGATAATGCCATGTAAATATCCTCTTTGTGATCACCATGAAAAAAATGCATTTTTGACATCCATTTGATGAAGTGGCCAAAACTGTGAAGCAGCAATGGAAATAACATTTCGTATGATAGTCATATTGACAATTAGAGCAAAAGTCTCTTCATAGTCCATCCTATACTCTTGTCCGTTACCAATGGCTGCCAATCGTACCTTATAATGATCCAAAGTCCTATCAAAATACAATCAATGACCTTAATATTAGCACCACAAGAAACAACATCCTAAGTATGATTGTCCTGGAGAGCTCTAAGTGCATCTACCATGGCTTCCCGCCAACATACATGCTGAACAATCTTGGAATAACACGAACGAATAGGGATATACGACAAAGTAGCATGAAGAGATGTATGAGAAATATCATATCGATCAGAAGGACGAGAGATTCTAGTAAAGCAACAAGGGATGGTGCAAGTGTCCAGATTATCCATTGAAAATACCGCCCGAGTCGGCTCAAATGGTGGATCCTCAGCAAAAGGGATAGTCGGAACAAGTTCAACTAGCGAGTCAGTTAGGAAAGGGTGAAGTCGGCCGTCGTCGTTCATACACTATCTAGGTTTAAATCGTCCAGTCGTCAAAATGTGGAAGGGCATGTATCTCAGGCAAAGATTCAACATAAGTAGAAAAATAATATTGATTTTCAAAGAATACATGATGAGATAGCAGTAATGAAATGTTAGAAATATGATGTAGAATAGGGAGGAGGCACGGAGGAAAAAGCCAGGAGAAGAGAAAGAAACGTGAGAGCAGAAAAGGGCAACCGCTAATCGTATTTTTTGTTCAATCATTAACCGTCGCCATTACAGTGAAAAACCATATAAATAGTAAAAAGAAACCTAATAGTGACGGGTTTGGGTCAACCCACTACTACAAGCCCAATCATAATAAAAAAAAA
>CAIGRP010058916.1:0-22902 GCA_903798385.1 Fraxinus cuspidata | reverse complement strand
TAAATATGGACCTACAAAATGGTCTGTTATAGCAAAGTCATTACCAGGTCGAATTGGGAAACAATGCCGTGAGAGGTAAAATAAATAAGATACAACCATCTTTATAATATTCACTAGTGCCAGTTGATTTATGACATTTAGATCAACTGTTTGACCATAATTTTGTCAGTGTCTTGGAAGTGCATTTAATTTATGAATTGAAGTGCCTTACTGAGCCAATTGCTTGCACGAAAATTTACTACTATGCAGTAAACATTATTTTTTCCCATGTAATTTATAATCGGGACAGTGACTTTTTGAAATTCTTTTGTTTTGGCTTTAATTATTCTGTTTTGTTTGTTCTTTGAAAGTGGTTTCTAACAAATTTCAGGTGGCACAATCATTTGAATCCGAATATTAAGAAGGATGCTTGGACTTTGGAGGAAGAACTTACTCTATTGAGTGCTCATCGGAATCATGGGAATAAATGGGCTGAATTAGCAAAGCTCCTACCTGGAAGGTACCGTCATACATGCATAAAACTTATTAAGAAGATCTATTTTGTTGGGCCACATAATGAAACTTGCACCTGGATTTTGGAAGAGTGCATTGCAGCTCTCATACGGGAAATACTAATGTTAATGCTTCATCTAATTTTGCGGTCACCTATTGAAAATAGATTTTTCATTTAAAAAGTCAGAATGAGATAACCTTTACTATTAATCTTAGCATACAGGATTGGTTTTTTTATGCAAATAGACATAAAAATCCAAAAATAGGAAGAAAAGGCCTTAAACGCATGGATGACGCCTCGGAGTGGGGACCCCTTCTCCCTCCGCAAAGGATAAAATCTCGCCTTTAAATGTCATAAATCATCATATTGATTTGTTGTGATTTCCAAGTTATTAGCCCCCTTATGTAAGGGTACATCTCAATCAAGTCTTTATTTATTTTTAATACTTTTGTGATGCTAAATTTTTATTTACACCACCATCTTTTGTGCATTAATTAAGTTGATATTTTATGTTTTCTCAATAATAATATCTCCATTTTAATTATTTTTGAGATTTTTTTCTAGTAAATTGAGTTCGGCATTCATCTCGAGATCCATTACCGTGCCACAGGTTCTTTGTGCACCAATGAGATAAGAATGAAACCTAAACTATTCTCTACCTATACGATTGTGTTCTTGGCCATCCTTTCGTTTTCAACGAATTGGTATTTCACCATAAAGAAAGCGTTTTCAATACATGTTCTGTTTTACCCAGGTGGAATTGTTTTTAAGACACTTCCAAGTTGCCACCATTTGGTGCTTTTGACTTTTGATTTGTTTACTAGTTTCTTGCATTCATCACATTGGTTTTTGGACGGCCCACCTGTACAGAAACATGATATTGTAGAGTGCTCGACCAGTTTGGTATAATTGTTTTTCTTTACATGTACAAAATTTTTATAAATGGGTGGCATTGAAACTTGAATCTAGTATCTTTTACTATGTTGAACCACCTAATCCAAAAGGTTAAGCTGTAGGAAAGGGGATTTATTTAATATATACTTATTTTTGAAGCGTTATTTGCTATTATCTACAAGTATTGTAATGAAGTTCCCAATGTGCAAATAAGTGAACTTTCTTCATTTTGTGCTGTTTGGAAGCAGATGAGTGAATTTTGTCAATTACAGAATTTTGTCTCCATAACACATAGGTTATGGATGCAACGGATGATTTGAGTATCCTAAATTGAACAGGAACTTCCTGAATACTTAGAAAGTGGTTTTTAGCAGTGAAGTTGTTTCCGTCCAAATTGCCTGCGGCACCTTTTACCTATTTCTTTTCTTCTGCATACGTGATTGATAGTAATCTAAAAGCTCGAGACAATCATTAATCAAGCATGTGGAATAAGACTTGCTTGAGATGAACTTTTATTTGTTCTTCGGTTTCTCCCTTCCATTACATCCAAGACACCTTTCAGGTTGGCCATTTCTTGTATGGGAGTAAAGATATATTTTTTGTTTATCTTATATTTCATTAGAAAGGCTATTATTTCTTGACATTTAATGCAACAAGGGTTACACTGTCTTGTTTCTTGCACCCAGAACGTTGCTATGACAATGATTGTTTGTAATGGGCTCTAATCTGTGCAGGACTGATAATGCAATCAAGAATCACTGGAATAGTTCTTTAAAGAAGAAGTTAGATTTCTATTTGGCAACTGGGAACCTTCCCCCTGTTTCTAAGAATGTTACGCAAACTGGCTGTAGAGTTGTGAATAGAGCTTCAATCGGAGATCTTGTTTGCGCAAATAAAGAAACAAATTCAACCACATTAGTTTCATCAGGAACAGATACACGTCATATTGAAGATGGGAAGGATAAGCTAGAAACTACTAACGGAGTTCATGATATAGCCGGATCAGCTACTGATACCGGGAATGAGACTGCCGATCTTCAAGGTGCTACATGTGAGCCAATGCCATCAGTAGTAGATCCTATCCATTCATGTACAGAATGCAAGTTCGATAGACGTGGAACACATCGTGTAGTTGATCAATACTTGCACGATGATATTCCCTCATATGGGACACTATATTATGAGCCACCACATAGAGATTCTAATCTTCCAGATATTTCTCGGATGCACTCTGAATCAGACATTAGTCCAATTATGTCACCTGTGACTTCCTTCACTCCACCTAGCATGAAAGGAGAAAATTTCTTTGCACAAACTCCAGAATCTATATTGAAAATTGCTGCTAAAAGCTTTCATAGTACTCCGTCCATATTGAGAAGAAGAAAATGTCGAAGCCCGTTATCTGTACCAGCAAGTAAAAATTGCCGAGTAGATAGGGAAGCAGTTCAGGAAACATGTCAATCTACCAGTGAGTATAATCAAACAAATGGTCCAGAGAATATTGAGTCACACAAGTTAAGTTTGCATAGATTTCTTTCTAGCGAAGGTGACACTGGATTATGTAATGGCAAGTCCTATAATTTATCCCCTCCGTATCTGTTAAGATCGGAAAGGACTTCTGTTCTTAAGTCTGTTGAGAAGCAGCTTGAGTTTGCATTCGCAATGGAGCAGGAGTGTCGTGATGAAAATACAAAGTCTGAGGATTCAACAGTTAAAGTAGTCCCTCCTGTAACAAAGTTTGTCTATACACGTCAAAGACGGNAAGTCTGTTGAGAAGCAGCTTGAGTTTGCATTCGCAATGGAGCAGGAGTGTCGTGATGAAAATACAAAGTCTGAGGATTCAACAGTTAAAGTAGTCCCTCCTGTAACAAAGTTTGTCTATACACGTCAAAGACGGTTGAATTAGAATAGCCATGTAAGTACTGTCCTGAGTTCAGCACAGCTAACTGATTTTTTGCTTTTCTATGGAACTATAATGACATTATCACTCAGGATGTGGAGGTGCTGAATCTTGCTACTTTATCATCAACTGAACATGTGACTCTCTTTTTCACACAAAGAATCAATTTATTGACACTTTGGATCTCTTGAGGCACATCCGCTCCTATGGCTCTTCAAGTCTCTTTTAGCCCTCTCTTTCTTCCTCGAGCACACGTCTTCTGGTCTGTGAAGATCCTTTCGAGCAACTTGTTTAATTATCGTAGGCATGAACTGTGATTCTTATTTTCTCCATTTATTGTTTTTGTTTATGGGTTATTAGCTTAACAAGGGTTGGAAATTGACCTGAAATGATTAAAAATGAAGCGTTCAAGATAGAGTGCCATATGCATAAAACCTCATTCTTGAAGATAAGTAAATCTTCACTTTTTCCGCCTTAGGCTCGCGGAAAAAGCACCAGCCTCGCTAGGTTTCATCATTGTAGGTGCTGGGTTATTTGGCCATATGGAGAGCAAGTGTCTGATTCTTTTCATTTAACATCATTCAAGCTTCCGTTTATTTGTACAGAATCCCCCTATAAATGGAAATAGTAATGTTTTTACGTGCAAAGAACATAGATTTTGAAATAATACCGTCTTGTTCTTATAATGGAAGAATATGTACAAATCGCGAAAAAGTTTCGAGTTGCCAAGGTAATAGAAAAGAATGTAAGAATCTAAAAGGTTTTAAGTTCATAAGGTTGTATATTTTTATTTTGTGGGCATCAACTCTTAACAAAATTACTAGTCAAATTGTTTAATCTACACCTCAATTTTGGGAGAAAGGAGGCCTTTTCAGATGATCTTTCTTTTGAAATCTTATGATGTCATTGTTAATATTTAAATGAGCTGTCCCCGGATGAGATGTGTGCGAACCTTAAAAAGTTAATCTGCCAAGTAGTTCGACTAATTCTGCAGTTAGAGCAAGTTTTGCTAGCTTAAAAGTAACTTCTAAACTAGGCTGGAAATGTAAATTTTCGCAAAACAAGCCAAGCTCGGGTGAACCTAGAAAAGTCACTTTGAGGAATTTTCATTGAAATGTACTGCTTAAAATGAAATATTCTCCACATCTCATTATCTTATTCAATATAGCCTGCAATATGGTAACAAATCACTGTCTTAATCAATGCTTTCTCAAACTTGGTTCCTTGTCCTACAAATCAGCTAACGAACTTCACTTTTACGTCCTACATAGTAATAACATTACACGATTCACAACAATACGAAACTAATTCTAACAGCAGGACAACATTACATTCTACTGTCCTCGAGCTTCACACGTTGCACAGATCACCAAGAAAGCACATCGTTAAATGTGAGAACATGCGTTCTCGGTTCTATCCTAGAACGATCCAAAATACAGAAAATAAGGACAAAATATTTCGTAACTTTAACAAGGCATATAGCTGGTTTATGATGCTATCTACATCATAATTATCTGGAGGTACAACCACCAATTTGTAGTAAACTAGACACATTTTTACAGCTTCTACATTGAACTATACATGGGCAGTAGGTGAGAAGAAATCAGCTGCTCGCCGAACAACCAATTCCATTAAGCATTACCAAGCCAATCCGTATGACCTGAGTAGAGAATCATGAGATAAAGATACAACCCAGAGAGAGAGAGAAACTCAAGATAAGACACGGATTGAGGAGAAAAAAGTCACATCGATAGTGTCAACCAAATACAAAACTAATCTTTGGGTGCTTTACTGAGGTTCTATATTAATTATTTAAAGCAAATAAACACTCTTAACCCATTTTCAATAAAAAAAATATGTAACATAAATTTAAAATACATGACATTAGGCAATGATCAATCAGGTAAGGAGGCATTTTATCCCCGAGAGGTGAGGCTAAGCCTCGAAGTGCTTTGACTCATATGCCTCGAGATAAAACAATAAAATTTAAACGAATATAAAAGTACTAGTATATGCTCGTAATTTACCATTGATCCTTTCAAAAAATCCATATTAACACTAATTAGCAAAACTAAAAGTCTACAATACGAACAAACATAGAATAGATCAAGAAAATAGAAAATAATAAAATCTACAATTAGTGATTATACTCGAAAGATTCTTGTATCATCACTACTGATATGATTTTTAAGGTAATCATTAACATCATCATCCTTATTATAAGTTTCTTTTCGTTCTTTGTCATCATCCTCCAACTGCAATGTTACTCTCCCCATTTTCCTTCTGTGTAGGTAAGAAAATAGAAAATAAAAGAACCGATAAAACATTTCAAGTTAATAAAAATTAACTCAAAAAGCTAATGCCAAAATTTAATGTCTGAAAAATGCAAGCAAACAAGTGAACACCTTAGTTGCTTGAGGATTAAGCCTCAAAAATGGCTTTAAATGTACGGGTTATGGCATTTTATAATTGCCTCAAATGGCCTTATCTGTTTCGCGTGATGTCTCAGTTGTAACATGGGAACTGATGAGATTTCAAGTAAATCAACAAAATAATTTGCACTACCTCTCATGATTTTCCTTGCATGAAGATCTTATTTGTAAGAACTATTATTAGTGAAACTTAAGCTACAAAGATAAATCAACATCCAATATACAACCACAACCACATAAACAAATAGCAAACTAACCTCAACGAGACTGTACATTTAGTTGATGGGCACTGCTTCTATGCCATATGTCACCTCAATGGAAATACAAGCAGAAGCTATGGAGAGAGAAATTATCATGGGAAAAAAAAAAGGAAAAAAAGAGAGCATAAATCCAAGATTAAAACCAGACCTCATTCAAATCTTTTCTATTACATATCTTGAAGCTAAAACATGAAAAAAGAGCCAGTTGTAGTTTGCCGAAGCACCTTTGAACTTCGATCAAGCCCATGAGAGGCCACCTAAAAGGAAAAATCACAAGTTACAAGCATAAACAAACATATTAACTGTTCTACCCAAAAAACCAAAAAATGATGATCAAAAATACCAGTGAGACTCCTGGATGAAATATTAGGCTAATTCTCTTTGACACTCAAAATTATAACTTTCGAACTATTAATAAGACCTTTCTTCTTTCAAAAATAAACTGGCTGATGAAGAGATTATTGATGTGATATGATGAGTCCTACCCATGACTATCATGATTCAGATGACATTTGTTTTATCAACAGTTTCTGCAAAAGATATCTTTCAAGTAGTAGTTAACAGTAAATACCTACTAGCTAGAAAATGAAACAATGTGCCAAATGTAGTGTATGCATTGCAAAAAACTAATGATGAGGTAAAGATTGGTTTAGCTACAAAGAGAAGAAACACAAATTTAAATGTATGAGCTGAACTAAGAAAATAGTTGTCAGGTAAAAAGTTCCTTATATATATATTGTTGGGCCCGGCCCTGGCCCAGGCAAACTAGGCCATTGCCTTGGGTCTCAACAAAAAATTCTAATAGCCTGATAAAAGTTTTCCTTTATATTTCTTATAGTTGGGCCATTTAATCATTTAAAAACAACAAAATGAGACTAAATAAGAGGCCCAAAGTATTTGGACACTTTAACATACATTCTTGATTTAAGGAATAAAATAGACATACAATTAAACTATTACCTAGTGCTATATCTTTTCTTTTCTTATAAAAAATATTCCCTATAATTTTTTTGTTAAGCTTATAAAGTTTCTTTAACATTTATAAATTAATTTTTATGAAGTTAAAAATAAGTTATTTATTTTAGAAGGGTTCATTTCATCTATATTTAAAGGTCACGTAAGAATTTATCACCTAGGGCCTCATAATTCTCAGAACCGGCCTTGTATCTTGTGAATTTTTGTGAGAAACATATATTTGTTGGGCCCTAAAGGATTTTTAAAAAGACTCTTATTTTATGCATTTAGCACGGTTATTAATTTATCATTCATTTATTTATGGAGGTTTCAACATACAAGTGCCATAAGAAAGTAGATCGATAAAGACAAAAACAATTCCATTTTTACCATACGAGTCAACGCCGCGTAACGTTCTTCGTTCAGATACAGCGGTTTTCCCCTATGCATTTCAACATCCTGCAAACAGTTTGGAGAAAAGTGTTCATGAAAGATGCATGTTGTTTTTCTGTAGTAGAATTGCTTATCAACTCCCAAAAGGATGATGGAAATTGCAGTTTTCTTGGTGGCAAATGCAGCTCGCTTGCTCAAAAAACAAACTGGACACAGATAATTTGACAAGAACAATAAATACAAGTCAATATATTGATGCACCTAGTATTTCCTCTATTCATCAAAGCATTTAAGCATTTTCATAGACTAAGTACACCAAGTAATATTCATGTTATACTATTATCAAAAAATAATCCCTCGACAGATAATTCAAGAATAAATTTCAATGCACCCCGATTCTATCCTTTTTCACGAATGAGTGGATAGAAAATTAAGATCACTACCAGATATGGTATACTTCAAGCACTAGACCTTATCAAGAGGATCATTTTAGTATAGATTCCATGGATCAACTATTTTTCAACCAGCCATCATCCTATATATACATAAGAATGCAGCTTAGAGTAACATGTCATTAGTATTTATCAATCCTATGCCCTGATATAACATATATAAGAGTTTAGAGGCTTCTCCTCCGTAAAGAAACTAGAAAAAAGAAAATCACGTTTTCTAATAACAGAATTTTAAAAGAAACAGTATATTTGCTTAAGGGGCATCCATATCTACAGTTCAGCATGTGAAATTTCATTAATCATTTTGGTTTTCAACATAGATTCAAATTTGGCAACTGTTAAGCTAGATAAATTTGGAGTTCGGTAAATGTTTATTAGAACTAATAATCTTTAGATGCTCAGCCAAGTTGAGTAAATATATTTTTGAAGCCAAAAAAAATTGTGAACAAGCCAAGCTTCAATCGCCATTGGCAGGAGCACCCTCTACACATATTGAGCGTTTTTGTACTACTACATTAAATAGAGTTTATGAACAAATAAAAAGAGATCACTGAAGTACAAGACAAGGTTCCTGAATAACCAAAACTCACCTCTTCACCGAAGGCATCCAAGTAGGGGGATGGCCAAGGAGCCTGACGTGCAGATCTCTGTAGCAAGATTGTGGTTCTCTGTAACACATATTGGGAGCATATTTTATTTTCCGTGAAGAGATACAATCACATGCCCAAGAAGAACATGAACAAAAATAATTATCATTTATTTATTAGACAGCTATCCTCCAAATGCATGTTGCAGGTGTAAAACATACTCTAATCAATAGAAACACTCCAATGCCAGCCCCGCAGGTCTTTGCATGAGCTTGACAACCGCTTTCCCTTGAGAAAAAGTAAGCAGAGTCAATTGCTAAAACAACAATAGAAGCATAAACAAATATACACAAACAAACTCCACTCACAATGCATACACCCCAAAAAAAGGATAAAGAAAAGATAGCACCTCATATGTACAAGAATCTATAAACGAAATACAACAAAAATTGGCATTACCTGCAGCAACTCTTCCAGATTGGTGAGCACAATTTGCCACATAGCAAGCATAATGCAGGCTCCTCCTGAACATATCCACAGTCCGGGCAACGCTTTTTAATATACCTGATGTTTAACAGACTTCCCACATGATTGACGGATTCACACAATAATGAAAAATATACTACTACAGCCATTCAGAAGTTCACCTTTGCAAGAGATCCTGGTAAAGATGAGGCAAAAGCATCAACTTAAAAGGAACTGCAGGATTACATTTCAACACACACTGAAAGTTACGAACTCCACACACTTCAGAAAAATGACACAGCCATCTACAAGCTGTGAACCGTGCCTTTTTATCATTAATAACAATGCCAAGTGGGGGAATATTAAACATCTTCTCCAGCTTTTCAACCTCGGAAAGCTCTTCTACAATGTTTGTGACACACTCTGAATCATCATCTGTGTATGGAGATTCATCAAACGTGAAAGCCCCATCAGTGAATGGTGCTTTAGAGGAATGATTTATTAGTTTCCACAATAACGCACATCTCCGCAAATAAGGAAAGCTCAGACTGCGAATTGCATCTTTCATATCATAAGTAGGATTGATATAGTTTGAATCAAAACTTTGTAGAGCTTCTCCGTGTTCCTCCATAAATTTGAAGATGTCAGTGATCAAACAATCATGAAATCCCAACTCACTAATAGTGCATAGTCGTTTGTTGCAATTTATAATTATTGCCTGTTGCAAACGAAAAAAAAAAAAAGCAAAAAATATATAGCCAGTCATGTAGAGAGTTCATAATTCAATCTTTTCAAGGTCAAAGAAGGCAAATTCTTTCTACCTGAGTTACGGTAACAACATAACAAACATGCACAAGAGACAAATAGGAATCTTTGCACGACAAAAATGGACATGGAAGACAGAAGAGTATCCACATTAATGTCGAAAAGGCATCATGCGCAAGGACAGGATCAGAAGCGCGTCTCCATAGCTGAACATCCGGATACCGTACTTCTGCCTCAGCATTCTCCAATATACAAAGCAAATGACCTACAAAAAATATTATAAAGCTACTTTTCAACTTTGAACAAATGTAGTTGAAAAAAGGAAAATGTCATATCTAAACTTATATATAGCTACTAGGATTCAGCTACACTCCAGGTCCAATTCCCTCCAATTGTAATCATCCACTCGTCATTAATGTGGACTCGCATGGGCCCATCATATGCAAGTGGGTTGCATGTAATTGTAGGATGAGCGATCAGACTGGAAGGAAGTGAGTAGAATTCTAACTTGTAGGATGAGTGATCAGACTGGTAGGAAATGGGTAGAATTCTAACTCCAAGTACCATATAACCCATATACATTTATGTTGCTAAATCGATCAAAGAAGGAAAGTATTTACTACCTTATGGAACTTTTTCAACATCTTACTAATAATGGTATTTTCATACAATAAAATGACCATAATTCCATTATTTGCTTCACAAAAATATATAATTGATAACAGGATTACAGGTCTTAATCGAGCAAATAATAGACATGTAACTGACAAAACATAAAGACAAAAATTGTAGTTAGTTTAAAGTTATTACCTACACCGTTCTACATCAAATTGATCAAAACTCGATTGCATATGGTTGCGGTAATGATCACATACGTTCACCTACAAGCTCTTTTGCTCAATTGTTACCAAAATTCAACTTAAGTTCTTCTTAAGGGGGAGATCTTGGGCTCAAATCACTGAGGATGCAAAATTAAATCCACGTTGGAGCCCAACCTATGAGTAATGACACATGGAATAGCCCCTGACAAAAGGCTTGTCGTTATAGTTAAAAGGAATAAAAGCACCATGTCAAATCTCCTCCAAATTGTCTAAAAACCTTATTTTAATTTCCATTTCAATGATTGCATATATTTCTACTTGAAAGTTTGCACAGTTCAATAGATCTTAACATAGTAACAGTCTCTTGGTTATCCAGGCACATCACTTAGCTAAATGAGCTATTTTGAAGTTCTGCAATAAAGAGAGTTTGCAAAATCTTTAAATGGTCTGTTGATTTATTGCTGTATTTTAATATCTTTACCATTTTAATAAGTTTCTGCATTCAACAGTCAAATAAAAACCAGTAATCAATCACTTGAAACCATACCTTCTTGTGGGCAAGTGTGGTTGGAAATTTCATTTGGAGAAGTGCCAGAGCAAACAGATTTGGCAAAAAGCTGAATGCCTCTTAACCTCAAAAGAACGTTTTGAGAATTTTGTGCTCGGATACTTTGAATGACATTTAGCAACAGCGACAATATAAAACCACAGGAAGAGTTGAGTTCCTTGTATAAAGAACCGAGGCTACAATTTGGAGTCAACGAATTCTTTCGGGATCGAGCAGCAATTTCAGCTGACATGAGGGAATACTTGAGTGTGTCCCATAGAATCACTGAGTGGTTTACCCTTCCAGACCCCTTATCCACACCAGGAAAACACATTCCACTCAGTACACTGAACAAAGGTTCAAGATTTGGTGGTGTCGTCACATTTTGTTCAAATGGAAAAGCTTTCAGAAGCTCATTACTTATAGCAACATCGGCAGCACATTTTAAGAGAGACAAACCGTCTTCGAGAGAAAGGGAACTAACTTTACTATCCGACAAGGATGAAGAGCTAGCAGCGTTCATAGAATTGACAGTTTGAATAGATGGTGGATGAACCTTTCTAAAATCTCCAAGTGATGCCGGCAGTACAGAGTTTGCAAGTCCCCGGCATACAGGACAGAGAAACTCGCCCT
Source organism: Fraxinus cuspidata (assembly GCA_903798385.1). Classification (NCBI taxonomy): domain Eukaryota; kingdom Viridiplantae; phylum Streptophyta; class Magnoliopsida; order Lamiales; family Oleaceae; genus Fraxinus; species Fraxinus cuspidata. The sequence continues at coordinate 11,306 of CAIGRP010058916.1, read as the reverse complement.
GGCAAATTAATTCAAAATCATCAAAATATTCTGCAATTCAAAGTTCAAAAGTTAAATTATTTTTATTTTTATTTTTGAGAAGCTTCAACCTGTTCAGGATCCACAATGTGCCCTCCTTCAAAGGCAATTCTTCTGATATATCTGCATGGTAGCAAATAAAGTAAGAACAAAAACAATGCCCTTTGAAATCACATCAATACTACTTTATAGACCTTAATAGTACAATTTCTTTGTGTATATAAAAGAGAAGATATTTGGGCTAGAACTTCAACTGAAGTATAACCACAATGCATGCAGTTCAGAGTCTGACAAAAGAGTAGCAGTGACTCCCAGTCCATAACACATACCAATTTGTTTTCTCATGAATGATGAAGTTCAAATCCTCACCTCTTTATTTATTTAGTTAACCAATGATTAATTTATTTGCATTCTCATGTCCACTGTACTCAAAATTGAAATTTAAAACTGCACAACACATAAATTTTCCCTACTTTATTGAATTCGTTTTTTGTGCCTTTGTGATGCCCAACAGCACAGATGTCCCAATAAAGACAGGAGACTGGAAGATGTTTCCACAAGGCAGGGATAATGAGTCCTATTACCATTACTATTACTATTATTATTATTATTATTTTTTTTTTTTTTGGGGTGGGGGGATGGGGGGGGGGGGGTGGGGGAAGCAAAAAGGGTGTGTACCTTTCCCTTAGGGATGATAAATAACGATCAAGACATCCTTGATGCACAGCATGCCCACAGGAAGAGACATAAATTCCACCATTGCCGGAAGGACCAAATCCATTGCATTCTGGATGCAGCATATTGGATTCCGATTGTGTCCTGTCCCTCAAAGAACGGCTGTGCTCTGAAGCCGAAGACTTGTCCAATGCCTCTCTAGACAGCGCAGCAATGTATTTACCAAGCAAAAGAGATTCAGCATTGCTGCATCTCTCCAGGTTGACTCCAGCTGTAGAAAAATTTCCAACAGGCCTTTGAGAATCCTTGTCACACAAACTAGCACGAAATCCTCTAATCATCAAATACATATGTTCTTCTAATGGCTCAAGGGAATATGCTGTCTTCTCCTTCATATCTGTCGAAATGCAACGGAGATGAACACCTTCTATTGAAGGGAATAATGCCCGAATAAATTCCAGAAAAGCATTCATTTCCCTAGTTTGTCCTATTAAAGCAAAATCATTCAAAGTATTCTGAACCATATCCATCAACTGAGAAGACGAGACCATTTCGGAGTCACAAGATATACCGCTCCTTTGGAATAAATCAATTGTCACTGTGCTATTAGAAACATGCTCCTTCCCAGTATGGCTAACATGCTCCCACGACGGAGGGCATTTGTCCACAAAACTCAGAACCCTGGATTTCTTCATTAAGAGTGTAGATAGGAAATCAGAATGATATCATGTGACATGAAAATTGATTAATGCTTCTTCGAAAGCTTCATTGAGGCAGTTTAATTTAAAATAACAAACAGATGACAAAATCACATGCCAGAGAGTACATTACCTGGAGAAGAACTAAGAATGATACGGGACATCTAGAATTGGGGTCATGACAAAGAGAGCAAACAACTTGGGCTGATTCTTGGGGATTGCTTACATCAGAATCACATGATAGTTGCCCAGATCTAGAACCATCCATTTCATCATCTGAACTGGAATTAATGCTTGCCAAAAACTTGGACTGCTGGGCTCTCATTTTCTCCTATATATCAGTAATAATGAGCACTTAAAAAAAATAAAATGCAAGTTTCACTAGATAATGGTAAAATCAATCAGAAAGGAAACTTGTGGGGTGGGGGGGGGGGGATACTCTGGTCCTATGTCAACTTTCATAAACAATTGACCGGAACGAGTTACCTAAACAACTCACATGTTAACATGCAATCAAGCAACCAAACAAATAAAATGCAATAACAGCAGTCTACCAGGGTTCTTCAATTAACATTTCTTTTTATTGGCATTTCATTTTATAATAGAATGGATACCACCCTCCGACCCAACCACCACTAGGGATGGGAAAAAAAATCGTTCAACCCGAAACCCGTGGGCCCCTCTAACTGGGTAAACCATGCGGGGACGGGGCGTGAGTCATTGCTCCGAAGCGGGCATGGGGCGGGTACGGGAATCATAGTCCCCACCCCGCTACCCGTCCCATTTAAAATTAATTTTAAATTTAAGTTTTTTATCATACAAAAATAATATATTTATCATATTTTTTAAGAGAATATAAGTTGTTTCTAATAAATGGATAAAAAAGTAATAATATTTACTAATTAAAGACATAAAAATAAAATAAAAGCAAAAAATAAAATAAATAAAAAGAAAAAGAAAAAATAAATGGGGCAGAGGACTTGCCCTCTATCCCGTCCCGCTTTAAACGGGTATGATGATGGGCAGACAATGTAACAAAAATACCCGATGGGACGGGGGTAAGAATGGCCGACCCATCCCATACCCGCCCCGTAGCCATCCCTAACCACCAATACAGAATGTGTGATTACTGCTGCACATGAACTCCAGTAAGTTGTGTTCAATTTAGGAAGATGTCCATTTGCAACTTGAATCATATAGCAAATAACTGAATACTAAACTCAATTTAAAAAAATTGTCATTCATAAAGCTAGCCGGTGGAATTTTCCAACATATTTATTCACAATATAGCAATATATATTGGTAAAGAAAGGTCATGAGACAGAAAAACAATAAATATAACAAATTTTGAATAGTTAATATTCTGATTGTGTGAAAATATATACAGCCTCAAGTGCAATACTCACACGTTCCGCATCTCAAATTTGGAAAATAAATCATGTCAAAATTAAACAGGGAATCCTATTTTCTCTTTTAGCATAACCAGCAACCACTTTAAAGTAAAAATAACTTCTTACCAATATGGCAGCTTGTCTTTCTCGAGCCTTTGCTTTGCGCTTTTCACTATCAGAAGACAATGCCATGTCCTTAGTATTACCACGATGAATCGATACTGAAAGTTGACATGCTAATTCAGGTTCGAGTTTATGCAACGAGGTCATGCATCCAGGTTCAAGCTCCACAAACTTCTTGAGTAGATTCAGTATTAAAGCTGAGAGACAGAAATTGCCAGGTTCCATGAAGTCCTCGGCATTTTCTTTCTCATGCATCCTCATCAACAAGACAAGAAGTGACAACATGCTCTGATCACCATACTTATTCATGCATATTTCTTCATTGGCCAATGCCAAAAATGGAATCACATCATTTGCATTGCATAACAGGTCACCATATTCCTTCTGTACTTGACAGACATCCAGGGCTAGTGCCAGTAAATGCAGTGCATTTAAAAGAACACGGTCGGGAGCCCGAGACGGTGTGAGTTCATCAGTGAAAACAGCATAGAAAAGAATGGCACGGACAATTTGAAGGAGTGTTTTACAAGTAGCTATTTGAGAAATTCCCCTGAGAGGGTAATAAATCTTTTTCCATTTAGGAAGCTGAGTTGTCAATGCAGAAACATTACAAAACCGAAAGTATCTTTCTTCTGCAACCTGTAGGTCTCTCGAGTTCCAGCGAGGATGATATAAATCAAGTTCTTTCCAATATGCAGATCTCAATTTATACATGCCCTGAGATACAAAAAGAAATTAGGGTGGCTCAGCCTGTTTATTCTAGTTAACAAAAAAAGCAAGTTTCACTTTTCATATTAAAAAATCAACCTGAGTCATGCCAGATGGATTGGAATATTCTGCAATTGTTTCCAATATCTCCTGAAGTTTACCAATTTTGGAAAGATCTCGAGGAAGATATTTCACCAGCTGACTACGAGTGGCATCTCCAATAGAGAGCTTGTATACCAACTCTCTTTGCAAACATTCAACAGTAGTTAGCCCACAAAACCTCCTTTCACTCACTATTTGTATTAGAAGAGTCAGCATTTCTGCAACTAGAGTTGATTCATGCCTGAAAAAGTAGATTGAACAAAAATGGTCATCTGAGTGAAGAAACAATATTCGGGCCCTATCCCATGAAGTAAATCTAGTAGCAGCCTACAAGAGATAAATTAGCAAGGAATCCATAGGATTGGAACAGATTTTCTGGCGCGTGGGAAGGTGGGTATTTTATGCAACTTCTAATTTTCACACACACAAAAAACTAATGAATTTCTTATCAATCATATCATATGCTTAAAGTAGGAACTTGAGGAGTTCATTTTTTACCCCATAGAAGAACCGTGATCTGTGTCTGTCACCAGGAAATTAAATAGCTGGCCAGAAGAAAGAAAGCTAAGTAATTAGGGTTTATTTTATAGATTTTCTAGTTTTTGTTATTTCTTTAGTTATTTCCTACCTAACTATTTCTTTAGTTATTTCCTACTAAACGTACACTAGTTAAAACCTATAAAAACAAGGGGCTTATGCATTGTATTTTACATGCTTGACTACTGAGGGTTTGTTTGAGCCCCAACATTTGGGGGAATAGATTTTGTAATACTGATGTTTTGAAGAATGTGTAATTAAAACGTATGAAAAATTTTTGGGTTTACATTTAAAATTATTTTATTGAGAGAAGATTGAAAATAAATTTTGGAAAAAATGAGTCTTTAAAGAATGGAGCTCAAACAGGGACTGAATAAAGAATGGAGCTCAAACAGGGACTGGTTACATCATGTAGCTTATGCACTATCAAATATTATTTATTTTGGAGCCTCAGCCTCTGCCAAGCCTCGTTGCATAAGCTACATGACGTAACCAGTACTCAATATCATTATTCTCATTCATGGCTCCTAATAATTGAAACTAGGATGTTGAGTGATTCAGCACTTACAGGAAACCTAATTGGCGTATACCATAAATTTCATACACTTGACACATGCAAACCTTTATATTTTTATGATAACACGTCCTAGGCGTTGTTTCCCAGTATCTCAATATTTGTAGAAAAGTTTCAAAGTTTTATTCAACTCAAGCATCAAGTCAGCCTGAACTACCGAAAAATAACTGCTTCAGACTCGGATAATAAACTAACTATGGTAAATGGACAATATTACTTGTTCACTACAAAAATTGACATTATAGATTAGTCTTGACGTATGGAGACACCCTTGTAGGTACTAGCTTATTCCACCGATGGCCAACAATTTGATCTACGAAGTAGAAACACACTCTAACAAAACATGCTTAGAATCTAGGATAAATCACGCATGAAACCATGATAAAGGCTTCACTTTTGAGGGAAAAAATTGCTGAGGAGATGGTGAAGAGAAAATTACATACTCACTAGACGGGTTAAGATTCAAGGACAGATAGTTTGATAGCCCAAAACGTTCTAAAATTCTCTTGACATAAAGATCGGCTGGAGCTAATGCAGCACAACACTGCAGCAAGAAAAGATCAAGCTCTTGACCCTGTTCAGACCTGCACAAACAAGTTGAAAAGAAGAAAGAGTTCTAAGACAGTAACAAGATCACAAAATATAACTGTAAAAGCAGAGCTTTCAATGATCCGATACATAATAGAGATTCACGTACCAGCGTAATGAACGATACCACTCGCTAGATAATATAGGAACATCTCCATGCCTACGCCACATTCCAGCATGAACCTCGGCACAGAACACCCTTATTCGAAGGGGATGCTCCATCACAAATACAGAAAATCCATAAGGGTGGCAACCTCCTAAAATGTGTCCAAGAAAGTCATTATATATCACAGACGACCTATCTGTAGCCCTGGCACGTGTCATATCCAACGATGCTGATTCACCATAACATTGTTTGAGTGCTCTCCGCAGAATCATCGAAAGTAACTGGTGCAAGGGAATATGAACTGAGATACCCTGTGAACTAACATCATACATGACATCAGGCCAATCTGAGAAATTCAGAAATCGGAGGCCTTCAGACTCAGCGGAACTTTCCCCATCCAACATACTGTTGTCACAACCTCCAGGGTCAGCTTCTTGTCCAATAGGTCGGCCACACTCCAATCCTACACCAACATTAAAACCATAGTGGGATGGTGAAGAACATCGTCTACTAGAAACATCACTTGAAATTGTAAGCTTACTATCAGATGACGTGAATGATTTAAAAATGGGCCTGCCTCTTCTGAACTTAGACAGCGTTCTTTTTAAAGCGAAGAAATTATTACCAGAGCCATTATTTGATTTTGGAGACAAGACTCTCAGACAGCCAACCGTGTTATCGATTACCAACCAATTTTCGATAGCCCTCAAGCACTCAAATGTCAACCATAAAGCAGATGATGGAATAGGAATATAGTCGGCGGCCTTGGATAAATGATCAGATGCGTTCTTCCCTATAACACTACCTACGGAGCTTTCCTGCGATAGCCTTCCCACTTTTGCATGTCTTAGGCTATCTTGGTCTTCAAACTCTGGTTTATAAGCGCTGAAGAAAGCATCTTCATTAGTCTCCTCACTAGTATTCACAGAAAATGCTCCAGCGACTAAGAGACAAAGAATGTTGGATATGGAGTGACATAAAATAAAAGGCAGATGAACATTTTCATTTTCTTCTTCTATGTGACTACCAACTTCTCGCTTTTGAGGGTTCATTCCTTGCACAGAAGCCAATAATCTTATCCACGTTCTAACTAAATCTCTCCCACCATGGCATAGGTATTTGGATACAACAGAGTGACTCATGACAAATCTTATATGTTCAACCACAAGAACAGTAGTTTCATACAAGTTTGACCATTTAGCAACCTGCAAAGAAACTAAATTCAACCTTCTTTTATGCAAAAAGAACTTAGGGCAAACATATAAATAGACTCCACTAATAAATAACAAATCACACCACCATTAAAATGATCAGAGCTGGGCGACCACTGCCAGACAAAGGAGAAACAATATCACAAATTCAAAGAGTTACCATCAACACATTACATAGCTAGAAGTATTATACAAACCCATCGGTTGATATCAAAAAGCCTCCAAGAACAAGAACAGAAAAAGAACCATAATGAACAACTACGTTAAATTATCAGTTCCTAATAAAATCACAAATGTGTCGCCTGCAGTTGAAAAATGTTGGACATTTTAAGAATTTCCCTCTGAATCCTTACGACAAAATATAACACACTTCAGAGATCTCTTGAGAAGGATCACTACGAAATATTTTAATAGTAACTAAATATAAGTAGAAATTTATTTAATTGATTAAGAAGACCACCTATTCACTAAATTTTAATTCGACAACTTAAAAAGATTTGGCGTCCAGGTCTTGCAGCATCTAAAACCATGATCAGACTTAGTGTAGCTTCTCACGTGGCTTAGATAGTGGGAAATAAAGATAAGAAAAAATAGAATTTAGATTATATTTGTTATAATTAGGTAATCATAACAAACATAATTTAAATGAGATAATTTAAATCAAATCTACTTGAAAATCCTATTTAAATCCTATATTTATTCTTATCTTCATTCCCCATCATCCTTTTGTCTCCTCAGCTTAAAATTCATTTTTTCTCTCCAAATTTACTGTCGGAGCCTCCTGTTTTGCTGGATTATTTCTCTCCAGTGCCCACCATTTCATTTTGCTCTCTCAAATGTCTACCACCTTTTTTATTTCCCTTACCTAAGCTGGAAAAAAAGGAGGGAGAAGAAAGGTTATTTTTTTCATCCGATTTTGAAAAATCAAATTTTATGGTTTTGTATTTGTTTGTAGTTGAAGCAAGGGGGCATCCATCGGAGCTCAGACTTTTCTCCAGAGAGATGAGACTGTAGTGAAAACTCTGACCATTTATTTCTGCTGAAAATAAGGGTTCTGGTAGGTGATTAAAAGAAGAATGAAAGCCACCGACACAGGAACTCAACTAATGAAGGCCACCGACATCTGAAATCAACAGATGAACGCCATCTCCAATCCATCTGAAGGTCATGATTTAGCTACTCTTTATCCGTATCGATGTTGTGTGTTTATACAATTTCTTGATTCCTAAGAAACCCTAGTAAAAATAGTAGATTCTAACTTTCCCTCTTTTTTTCTTAGTTCTTATCTTTTTTTCGTTTTTCAAGTTTTGTTACTCTTGCTGTCCTAAAATTGTTTTAAGTGAGAAAATGTATGCTGACTCTTTTGTCCTTAATTAAATTATTCAAATGAAGGCTAAATTATGAAGTTTTGGTCAACTAACGGTCTTTTGGATGGAAACTATCCAAATGTCAATCTGGCACACATTTATTAAAATTTTGGAATATATGTACAAGATTATAAGGCACATTTTTGAAAGGCTTGAGACCTCTACTGCAAATTTTCTTCTATGTTTGTTAGCAAGCTATACTTCTATTTTTTTTTAATTTGTTTTAGATTTTTTGAGATGTATGATAAAGTATGGGCATATTCTCATACTTTTATATTCTTTTGAATTATTTACTAGTCTATCTTATAAATTACGACTCAAAGCATCTCAAGGCTTATGCCGTGCCTCACATAGGCAAAACGCCTTCGTACCCAATTAAGCCTTTTTCAGCACTTCCTTTTAGTACACAATATATGCCATTATGAAGTATATTGATCTTCTAGGATATTATTCCGAGTCTTGACTTTGTTACTCAGTCAAGCCGATCAAAGTTGTTAAGTACGCTCAACAACATCACCAAGTCTGAGTTCTAATCTTCAAATCTCAACTCCAGTTAATGCCATCATACATGACGAACAATTTTGCAACACAAAAACAATGACAGCTGCATATTATCATCGAAAGTGTGTTCATCTGAATAGGAAATAAGCATAGCCAGAAAACATAAGAGGAAAAAAAAAATTTCAGTACCTGCAGCCTCCCATCGTCTCCAGCACAAGAAACGAATATCCTCTCCAAACATTCAAACAACATGGCCAGCAGATTCTTTTCCTCTACAAGATGTGGAGTTAGTGTAGGTACTGTCAAAATTTGGACAGAGAATGTTGACAGTAGTTGATATTTCTTGAAGACAGTGTCACTGTTCTTTTTTATGGCTTCATTCACAACAGTTGGGTAATAGCTTAAAAAAACTTTCGCAAACTCATATTTAAATATAGGTTCACCAATCAATTTCAGAAGTAATTCACGGAGCTTCCCAACTTCTCCATCACTCAAGAACCTCTCTGCCCTCAGCAAAACATCCAATAAACCAGGGCATGAGTATACTCTCACAGAAATAAAACTGAGCAAACTTTCACTGTTTTTACAGAATTCCAACAGCATCTCCACCACCACAGAGGTCAAATCATTTGCAGCCTTTGGGAGCTCAGCAACATGATTAGCTGGTCTAGGACTTCCCTGAAATGAAATTTCTGCGATAAGTAATTTCTCTCTCCAATAAATAAGTAAGGAGTCCAAAACAGGCCTCAAAGACTTTGCAAAATCCTCTGGAAGGGGTTGCATCTTTTCCGCTCCTTTGTGCTTTGAACAAAATCCTTCGCGTTTCCATGCAGTAATATCTCCACAATCACAGCACCCTCCACCTGTATATATAATAGAGTAATCATGATCTTTGTGATTTCCATTCTCGAAACAAGGAACGCAAATCGCACACGTAGAATCATGTTCGCATGTCCTGCACCGGTATGCAAGATCATCGTTTCCCCATACAGCCCCACAAACACCACGCTGGTTAGCATTCATTTTAGCTAGATGCTCCAGTGCAAGGCTTGGGTCACCATCAAACATCAACCATTGCAACCAAATCATACTTTCAGAAAAGATATCTTCAGCAGCTTCTTTTGCACTCTCTACACGAGTTTCTGTAACAGCCTCGGTTGTCTCCTCATCACTAGGCAAGATAGCAGAGACCAACTCCGCTATTTGAGACTTGTCATTCTTGACATAAGCAACCAAACCCCGAGGTCCTTGACTCAAATTCTGTTCTGCAACCCCCAGCCTTGCTAGCCTCTGGTAGGCAAAAATAATTAACAGAAAAAACACATATTTAAAATCGACATTGATGAACAATTCTTAAATAATCGGTTCATACTCAGTGGAAACAAAACCCCAAAAATTTAGAGAAAGATCACAAATCATTTTTTCTTAAACTCGAAAATTAACGAAATCAAGCTCACAGCAGTCAATCGCATAATTACGTGGAGATAAAAAACAAAAATAATAATAATAATAATAATTGTACCTGAAGAATAAGCTCGTGGTGAGACAGAGTGTTAGACTCCGGCGACGAGTCGATCTTCATCCGGAACATCATCCGAATCCAATCGGCACAATTACACTTATTAACTCGACAACTTTCAGTCCCCAGGGCTGAAACTCACTTTCGCTCTAAGTATACACAAAAAATCAATATGAATTACACAAAAATATATCAAATAAATAGTATAATACGAAATTTAAGAAGAACTGAAACCCTAGAACATTTGATGATACCTCCGAATATAGAATGAGGCAACCTGTGTGGATTTTCGCTTCCTACAAGACGCGTAACGTCTGATGCCTGAAGACGGTTTATCAAATGTTCTCCGGAATCATCTCAAATACTTTGAATTGGATAAGGTCTAATTGCGTATCAATTACCATTCTAGTTTAGTTACCAAATTCAATATTTACTATAATTAGTTTAAAACACAATATGTATTTTAATAATTTTTTTATGTATCAAAAAATTAGCCAAACTTATTTTCCATTAAATTATAATTTATTTTTCTCTTTTTTTCTTACTAAGAACACATCCTTCAAAAATTAATATTATACGTAAATTAAAAAATTATTCATTCTTTTTTAATCACACATTTTTTTTAAATTATCATTGCTCTCATTATAACGTGGAATAATGAGAATAGACTCTCGGTTGGTCCTCTATCACATTAAGCCCCCGTTTGATGGGTTAAAATTAGATTTTTATTAAATTATGATAAAAATATTTGAACTGTGGTGAAAAAGTTGATAGACCCAAATGATATACGGTTAATATTAATTATTCGACTTTAATTTAAATTAAAATCTAATTTAAATCAATACCAAACATATATTAGTAAATGCTGGCTACAACGTAGAGCTTCATTTCGTCCCGATTAATCCTAATTATTAGAATACTTTTGGTTTGACAAAAAATCAAAATTTTAATAAATTTAATAAACGTTGATAAAATATATAATATATAGTTGAAATCCCTCATTCTCTTAAAAGAGTGAATGTGAGATTCACTGTTCATTTTTGTCACATTAGTTTTCACATTAATCCTGTTTGGAACTGGTTTGGTACTGTTGCATATAGCGACCTATTTTTTATTATAAAAATATATATATTTGCAAACCACGTATTATACCGTCAATTTCTACTATGTATATCTAAATGCATTAAA